>JANAVB010040016.1:1050630-1143992 GCA_029216955.1 Iris pallida | reverse complement strand
AAATAGAACAACAATAGCAGGTTGCCCTATTTTCGTAGTGGGAATTCTTTGTGTATGATCGATCTTCTTCGTGCCATTTTCACAGGTATAAACCTAATCTATACCACTTCAATTGTCTTCAGATGATTTAATTATAGTACGTCGGATCGATCAGAAAATCATGCGAACATCGCGAAAATCCTGTTCAAAACATAACATGAGACGGTCCAAACCCCCATATTTGGAAACGATTCCTAATAGACCTATTAGAAATTTTTGAAAACTTCTTGACAGTAATTGTAAACCACATGTAGCTCTCAAACACTCTTTTTGCAGTCTAATTTTTCATGCACCATACGCAATTTATTTTGAATCCAAAGTTCGAGAAATCCTGTTTTTAAAACTGTAAAATATTAAAAAATTCACCGATACAACGTGCGTCCCGCCAATCCGGGAGACGTGGTCGCGAACCGAAAAACATCAAAGATACGTAACGGTTTCGTGGACGTGTGGGCTTTGACAGAATTCAAATTGGTCGCGTGTGCGCGACGAATTTGACGCGATCCGTCGAAATTTACCGTATCGGTTTCTGTGTAACTTCTCAATTACTTTGTGCATGTTCGTCAGATCGAGTGAAACTTGCGCCTCATGACCGTATCATTTTCTGGTCCTGTATGCCAAGTTTGGTCCGATTCTGAGACAGATGATCGGATCGCTGTTTCGCAGGCCCACGGTCCGATTCAATGGGTGATTTTGTGCACGGCCCACCGAAATCCAAAACTTGACATACCGTGGGTTCGTATCATCAAAATGAATTCGTAAACATATAGTTTGACGACTTTAGAGATCATTGACTCTGGCACACTTTTCGGTGCAAAGCGGGTCCAACAGATACCGTTTTTGCCCAAATTACCGTTTTGCCCCTGTGTCAAGAATTGGACTTAAGGACAAACAATCGAGATAATTTGACTATTCTGAGAATGTTGGCAATGTTTGTTTCAGTTCGGAGACAGTTGTGATGAATTGGACTTCGTAGCTTATTAGTTGACTATATATTTGTTTGATCTACGTGAACCTCCCGGCAAGATATCTTGCCTCCCTCTACAGTTTATTTATATGCTATTCTATTCTTATATAGTTTTACTAGTTGATTATTGCATACAATTTATACATCGTGCATGCTAGTACATATATAGTCCTTGTTATAGTTAGCTTTGTAGTTCATATTGGATGTATGTATATATAGTTCTTGTTCATAGTTAATTTTGTAGTTCATATTGGATTGGTTCTCGCGGGTATATTTATTGGGTCGTGTCGTGTCATCACCTGTACTGGACTGAGTCGCAGTCATAGGATGAATAAGTCATGAACTGAACTGCTATACCTCCTTGTCTTGAAATCTTGAAGCTAACCTGCGAGTCCAGAATAGGGGCGAGGGGTTAGTAGTTATCTGTGTCTTAAGCTAACCTGCGAGTCCACACTAGGGATGAGGGTTAGTAGTATATGGTTCACACCTGCGAGTCCACAATAGGGGCGAGGGTGATGCTAACCTGCGAGTCCACATAGGGACGAGGGTTAGTAGTATATGGTTCACACCTGCGAGTCCATACTAGGGGCGAGGGTGATGCTCGCCTGCGAGTCCACACTAGGGGAGAGGGCGAGTAGTTGTTCAAACCTGCGAGTCCACACTAGGGACGGGGTTGAGTATTTGATTGGTATTCCGTTGACATCGTGTCCTTTGTTCTTCTCCAGCAGTTCGTTTATGCGTAGTGGTTATTCCAGCGAGTCAGTATATCATGTTTTCGTGTTGATTGGTCTTTTTTGTTTATTTTCTGTATTTCCTTTATTGCATAGTAAACTGCTAGATAGGCATGTATATTATGTATCTTGCTATGTCCTGAGGACCTGATGATCTCTTCAGGTTTAGTGATTGTATGGAGTTAGATTAGTTCTGGATGGCGGATGATTCGCGAATCTTGTGGGTTTCGGATGCGATGATACGCTTGCGGGATTCAGGTATCGTTAATGTGTTTATTATCCGTTTCATGCTTTCATACCTTGTCATGAGATATCATGTTTCTTGTTCAGTTTTTAGACTCTTGTTATTTCTTTAGAGTCTTATCGACATATATGCTAGTGGGCTGCAGACCCGACCCATACTTGTTCATTCTTGTTATTATTCTTATTATGGATTGAGATATAGATTTGTTTGCCATAATTTGGCAGCATACCCTAGCCGTGATAGCGTTTAGTATTCGAGTCGGGCTGGAGTCCGCTTGATGCGTAGCTGGCTTGCTCACGAGCTCGCGTCCAAAAAGCGGGTGCGGGTCGTGACAAGTTTTTTTTGGTGCCCATGCAGGTTAGAGCATAGTACGGTTACGTAAACTGTACTGATACGAGCCTGCGACTATGACTAAATCTTAGGAATCTAATACCATACCACCTTGAAAATTTTCTTAGAAATTTTCTACCGCCTTTGAAATCTCATATTCTTCTCGATTATCCTTCCTTTGTTTTCGTACCATGATTCCTGTCCTTCGTAATTTGGGGGTGACGAATGATCGTGCTGCTTAGAATTTATCAGAAATTCTCAAGTTATGGTATAATATTGCTTAATTTTTGGATATTTGGTTGTTTATATATATGAGGATTATAGATGTCATATGCCATAGATATTTGTTGGAAGGACTGTTAGCCAGTAGTTTAAGATTATAAAATTTTAGTGACCATAGTTTGATGAGTAATATGACCAAAGGTGGGTAGAAGTCCTCGATACTCGGAGTACAAATGGCTAAGAGGAGGATATAAAATATTTTGAAATTAAATTTGAGGAGATTAAAGTAATAGTAGACTTAGATTTTTAAGGAATATTTATGAATTAGAATTTCGAGGACGAAATTATTTTTAAGGTGGGTAGATTTGTAGCCTCCCTTCCCGAATTTTTTTAGAAATTTTTATTTTATTTAAATGGTGATTTCTAGATTTTATAAATAATTATTAGTATTTATTACGGTAGACGACTTTAGCCATGGTTAAGTTTGAAGTACTAGACGATTAGGAATCATGGCACGGATATGCAAGTGCGTGCCTTGACTAGTGTATTAGCCACGCTAAGGAAAACCCAGCCATAGGTGTGTCATAACTAAGAAAATCAAGCCAAGCTGTGACATGACCCCTTTAAATATTTTTAATTATTTATATTAGATTATTGACTTAGGAGACCCGACTGTACTATTCTGGCACAGACTTGACCCAAGCCAGTCCCAACTCATGTAGAATATCAAGATGACCAGGTATATATATAAAAAAAAAAAAAAAAAAAAAAATATATATATATATATATATATATATATTATAATAATATATCTATATATATATATATATATATATATATATTTTTTAAATATATATATATATATATATATATATCTATATATATAATATATATATATATATATATAAATATATTTATATATATATATATATATAAAATTGTATTGGTATTTTACTTTTATGGCCAAGTAAAATTAGAATATATATATATAATTAGATATATATATATATATATATATATATATAGATATATATATATAATATATATATATAGACTATATAATATATATATATTTTATCATTAAATGGATAATATATTTTAAATAATGTCTTGTATATTCTTTGTAATCAGTAGGTTAAATATGATCTTGCCTGTATGTGATTATATGTACATACATTTATTATTTAATTACAGATGTATACACTTACAATAGTTTATTATATATTGATTATAAGTTTAGTATTTATATTACATAAGGTTTATTATATACTTTTTGTAAGTTATAAATGTATTATTTTAGTAACAGTATTTGCAAATATTATTTAAATATATATGAGTGTAACTGCCTTGTATAATATATATATATAATATTAAGATATATATATATATTATATATATATATATATATCTAATATATATATATATATATATATATATAGATATATATTTATATATATATTAAAAATATATATATATATATATATATGTATATATATATATATATATATATATCTATATATTATATAATATATATATATATATGTACATTTACTTATTATATAGGGATTTAATTTATAAGAAATAAGATTATTATTATTATTATATTATTATTATTATTATATTATTATTACCATTGTTATTTATAATGAAACAACCCAAGCCGAGCCCAGGCCCACAAGCCCGAGCTCAGCCCCAACCACTCCCCACAATACTTCCCAACAACAACTAACCCGAGCTATTCCCTGCTATCCGCTGAAACTAACCCAAGCGCACAACATATAAGTATAAGAGGGATCGAGAGAGAGAAGCGGAGGAAAAACCCTAATCTTAAACGCGCGCCACCCCTACTGGTTGGACAACCACCCGACCCTGTGCACGCCACCACCGTGCGCCGCCGCACGCGTCGCCGGACGGCGAAGCAACCGCGCGTGCACGCGTGAACAGAGAGAAACAGAACAGCAACAAGCAGCAGTTGCACTATTTTCGTAGCGGGAATTCTTCGTGTACGATCGATCTTTGTTCGTGCCATTTTCACAGGTATAAACCTAATCTATACCACTTCATTTATCTTCAGATAGATTTAACTATAGTGCGCTGGATCGATCAGAAAATCAACGCGAACATCGCGGAAATCCTGTTCAAAACAAAACATGAGACGGTCCAAACCCCCATATTTGGAGACGTTTCTAATCGACCTATTAGAAATTTTTGAAACTTCTTGGCAGTAATTATAAACCACATATAGCTCTCAAACTCACCTTTTGCAGTCTAATTTTTCATGCACCATACTAATTTATTTTGAATCCAAAGTTCGAGAAACACCTGTTTTTAAAACTGTAAAAATATTAAAAAATTTACCGATACAACGTGCGTCCCGCCAATTCGGGCGACGTGGTCGCGAACCGAAAGCATCGGAGGTGCGTAACGGCTTCGTGGACGTGTGGGCTTTGACGGAATTTAAATTGGTTCGGTGTGTGCGACGAATTTGATGCGTATCCGTCAAAATTTACTGTATCGACCTCTGTGCAAACTTCTTAATTACTTTCTGCTCATTCATCAGATCGAGACAAAACTTGTGCCATCATGACCGTATTATTTTTTCTGGTCCTGTATGCCAAGTTTGGTCCGATTCTAAGACAGTTGATCGGATCGCCATTTTGTGGCCCTACAATCCGATTCAACGGGCGATTTTGTGCACGGCCCACCGAAATCCAAAACTGGACTTACCATTAGTTCGTATCATCAAAACGAATTTGTAAACATGTAGTTTGATGACTTTAGAGACCATTGACTCTGGCACGCTTTTCGGGCAAGCGGGTCCAACGGCGGATACCGTTTTTGCCTGAAATTACCGTTTTACCCCTGTGTCCAGAATTAGACTAAAGGACAAACAATTCTAGCTAATTTGACTATTTTGAGAATGTTAGCAATGTTTGTTTCAGCTTTTGGAGACAGTTGTGATGAATTGGACTTCGTAGCTTATCAGTTGACTATATATTTGTTGGATCTGCTTGCAACCTCCAGGCAAGATACCTTGCCTCCCTCTATAGTTTATTTACATGCATTTCTATTATTATATAGTTTTACTAGTTATTATTGACATCGATTTGTACATTGTGCATGCTAGTACATAAATAGTCCTTGTTTATAGTTAGCTTTGTAGTTCATATTGGATGTATGATATATTTCTTGTTCATAGTTAATTTTGTAATTCATATTGGATTGGTTCTCTCGTGTATCGTGATTGGGTCATGTCGTGTCATCACCTGTACTTGGACTGAGTCGCATCGTGTCATAGGATGAATAAGTCATGAACTGAACTGCTATACCTCCTTATCTTAAAATCTTGAAGCTAACCTGCGAGTCAACAATAGGGGCGAGGGTTAGTATTATCTGTGTCTTAAGCTAACCTGCGAGTCCACATAGGGATGAGGATTAGTAGTATATGGTTCACACCTGCGAGTCCACAATAGGGACGAGGGTGATGCTAACCTGCGAGTCCACACTAGGGATGAGGGTTAGTAGTATATGGTTCACACCTGCGAGTCCACACTAGGGGCGAGGGCTGTAGTTGTTCAAACCTGCGAGTTCACACTAGGGGCGAGGGTTTGAGTATTTGATTGGTTATCCGTTGACATCGTGATATCGTGTTCCTTATTCTTCTCCAGCAGTTCGTTTATGCGTAGTGGTTATTCCGGTCGAGTATAGTCGTGTTTTCGTGTTGATTGGTCTTTTCCTGTTTATTTCCTGTATCTTCTTTATTGTATGGTAAACTGCTAGATAGACATGTATATTATGTATCTTGCTATGTCCCCTGAGGACCTGATGATCTCTTCAGGTTTAGTGATTGCATGGAGTTAGCTAGTAGTTCTGGATGGCGGATGATTCGCGAATCTTGTGGGTTTCGGATGCGATGATACGTTTGTGGGATTCAGGTATCATTATTGTGTTTATTATCCGTTCTTGCTTTCATACCTTATCATGAGATCATGTTTCTTGGTTCAGTTTTAGACTCTTGTTATTTTCTTTATAGTCTTATCGGACATATGCTAGTGGGCTGCAGACTAAGACCCATACTTGTTCATTCTTGTTTATTATTCTTATTGTGGATTGAGATATAGATTTGTTTGCCATAATTTGGCAGCATACCCTAGCCGTGACAGCGTTTACGTATTCGAGTCGGGCTGGAGTTCGCTTGATACGTAGATGGCTTGCTCACGAGCTCGCATCCGAAAAGCGGGTGCGGGTCATGACAATATTCCTCCATACGGAGATGACAGGTTTATATATTGTTGATGTTAGATTTATAGACGACTATACAGCGTTCTACGTCGATACTGTAGCATAAGCTGGACGTACCCACGTGCTCGTGGCCCTAAACAAGGTATGGGTCGTGACACACTTTTGTGGTGGCCCATGCAGGCCTTTGTATCGCAACTAGTACGATCTCGTAATGGTACTCGACTTAGAGTACTAATTACGAGCCTGCAATTAGGATATAGGATCTAGGTTATGATAGGAGTTACTCAATCACATTTTAGGAAAATTTTTGATATTTTGATTACCATAACAACTCTTCTTGCATTTCAATTTAATTGTTCTCTTTGATAATATCTTATCTTATGCCATATTATCTTTTGTTCGAATCAGTCTCCAGGATGACAGTAACTCGAGCTCAGGTCGCTGGATCCGATGCAGAGCCGGAGAGGTCCGATGTTGCAGTCTAGGAGGCTGTACCTACTATTTCTACCATCCAGGTTACAGAGGCAGCAGCACCTGGAGGTCCTCCGCAGCAGGTTCAGGGGCCTACTATCATCGTGCCAGAGACTCTTCCGCCTCTACCTACACTGACTGCCGATAGACGCTACACAGATGTTCACGCTTCTCCAGCAGATATTGGAGGCGCAGCAAGCACAGGCTGAGGCATCGTAGTCAGACAGAGGCCATGAGGTAGAGCATGGAGAATGCTCATTAGTTTGTACTGGCAGCAGTCGAAAAGGCGACTGCGGCTCTAGTTCCGGGCGCTCCGGCCCATGAGCCAGATTAGTAGCAGTCGAGGCCTGGTACAGTACTTGACTTCAAGAATATGGTCCCCAGGGAGTTCAAGGGAACGAGGGCATCCTTTACGCCGATGATTGGCTAGAGGACGTAGAGAGGAGCCTGGAGCTAGCAGAATCCTGAAGAGGCTGTGGGTATCAGCAGCAGCGAGCTAGTTCTTCGACATTACGTTGACTTGGTATCGCACAAACCCTCGTACATCATTAGAGGGCTGACTTGGAAGAACTTCCAGAGGCTATTCAAGGAGAAGTTCTATTCTGATGCAGCTCTCAGCGTATTGGAGGGCCATTTTGCAGAGATGGTCCAGAGAAACTCGTCGGTGGGCGAGTTCTTTCGCCTGAGCCGATTCGCCCCAGGGATGGTTGGATGAGGGAAAAAGGCCCGCAAGTTCAGGAGGGGCCTGATCTACGCTGTTCGTTCTCGTATATCTGGGCATCGCGAGACGACTTTTGAGCATATTCTGATGGACGCTCAGATAGGAAGAGGACTTCGGTCTCAGGCCGAAGAGGAGCGGTGATGCTCAGGGAGCTAGTTTTAGTACGGGGGTCAAGCATCCTTACACTCAGCAGAGGCCGTTCCAGCAGCCTCAGTTTCAGCAGCATCAGGCACCAGCACCAGCCCATCAGCAACAGGGGCAGAGACAGGCCCTTCAGTGTGCCTTCTGTAGGTAGCCGGGGCACAATCGGGAGGTTTATCGGAAGAGGTTGGGCATTTTCCTGTTCTGCGAAGCGTTCGACCATCAGCTAAAGAATTATCCTGTTCATGCAGCCAAGGAAGGTCAGGACAGAGCTCCACCTGCAGCTCCGTAGTGGGGTCCGCCACTTCAGATGCAGCAGCAGCATTTTGTCCAACATCAGAGGGAGCACCCCAGGTAGAGCGTTCGCGCTGACAGCTGAGGAGACTGAGCCCATGGAAGATGTAGTGGCAGGTACTGTTCTACTCAATTTTTTTCCTATTAGCTTTATCTGACTCTGGCAAAATACTTCTTATTCAATATTTCTGGTTAAGGACTTCTGTGTGACGACTCCATCGCTTACCTATAATCGGTCATTACGGAACCCGTCTTGCGTGAGCACAACCCAGGCTCATGCGGCATCACGTCTTAGCGAGGATGATCAGTCCTATGGGATCAGGGCATGACATCAGTAGTCGATAATGCACAAAATTTTACTTTTTTTAAACCAAGAGACTAGAGCCTTACCTAGAAAATGACACGTGCCATTAGTACTTTTTATATCCACTTTGCATCCAGCAAAATCAGCATCCGAGTAACCGATTAGGTCAAAGGACGTGGTTTTATGATACAATAACCGACAGAAGAAGTGCCTTTAAGGTATCGAAAGATACGCTTAACTGCCACATGTGTGATTCCTTAGGGTTAGCTTGAAATCTTGCACACATACAAACACTAAATATTATATAGGGTAAATAGCAGTTAAATAAAGTAAACTACCAATTTACCCCGATACTTACTTGTGTCGACATGTTTGCCTTGTTCATCTATATCGAGCTTGGTTAAAGTTGCCATTGGAGTGCCAAGAGCTTTGACGGATTCCAGATCGAACTTATTTAGCAAATCTTTTGTGTACTTAGCTTGATTGATGAATGTCCCATTATTAGTTTGCTTGATTTGCAGTCCAAGGAAGAATTTGAGTTCTCATATCATGCTCATCTCAAACTCATTATATACTTGGAGAATTCTTGACAGAGAGATTCATCAGTAGATCCAAAGATAATATCATCAATATAAATTTGATTAAAAGTATATTTTATTAAAAGACTTTATAAAAAGTGTAGTGTCAACCTTGCCTTTTGAAAAACTATATCAAGTAGAAAGAGCTTAGACGGTCGTACCAAACACGAGAGGCTTATTTCAAACAGTATAAGGCTTTTTTAACTTGAATACATAATCAGGTTTTTAAAATCAGTAAAACCTGGAGGTTGAGATACATAAACTTCTTCTTTTATAAAATTGTTAAAAATGCTATTTACATCCATTTGAAAAGGTTTAAAATTATGAAAACATACAAATACTATAACATGCGAATGGATTCTAATCTCGCAACTGGAGCATATGTCTCGTCGTAGTCGATACCTTCCTCTTGGTTGTATCCTTGAGCGACGAGTCGAGCCTTGTTACGAGTAACTAAACCATTCTTATTTAATTTATTTCAGAATACCTAACGAGTACTAATGACGAACAATCAATGGGCTTGGGAATAAGTTCCCAAACTTGATTCCATTCAAATTGGTTTAATTCCTCTTGTATAGCATCTAACTAATAGTTATAACTACATGCTTCTTCAATAGTCTTAGGTTCTAACTGTAAAAGAAATGCAAACAAGAAGCTATATCTCTGGTAGAGGAACGAGTACTTATGCCCTTGTGATCTCACAATTACCAAGTCTTGGGGTGGTCAGCCATAAACTTTATACTTTTTGGCAGACTTTCTGGGTAGCTGGTTTCAATTTTTGGTTCTGTAGCCGTCTTGCTTGGTGTACTGATGTCTTCATCGTCATCATCGATCGTCTGTTGATTTAGTCCGTTGAAGGTGATTTATTGGTTCTTCAATGATCATTTTCCTTTTGTTAAAGGCTTGGTACCCTTTGCTTTTGCCCGTATAACCTAAAAAGTTACCTTCATCAGCCTTTTTGTCAATTTTATCCAGATTATCTTTAGTATTAAGAATAAAATATTTACAACCAAAGATTTTGAAATAAGAAACTGTGGGTGTTCTATCAAATCATAACTCGTAGGGAGTCTTCTTCGATTTAGGTCGAATTAGAACCCTATTGAGAACATAACAAGCTGCATTGACAGCTTCTGTCCAAAAATATTTGGGTAGACTAAACTGGTTTAACATTACTCTAGCCATTTCAGATAGAGTTATGTTCTTACATTCTACAACTCCGTTTGTTGTGGAGTCCTAGGGCAGGAGAACTCGTACAAATATTCGTGTGTCATAAAATTGCTCAAATTTTGCATTTATGAATTTATCGCTATGATCATTTCGACACAAGTGATTATGAATCCTTTCTCATTTTAGACTTTCTTGCAAAATGTGATGAATTCAGATAATATCATTCTTGCGTGCGAGAAATTATACCCACATGTATCTAGAGAAGTCATCTACTATTACAAATGCATATAACTTACTACCTAGACTAGCAATTCTACTAGGCCCAAATAAATCCATATATAGTAATTGTAGAGGTCTTATAGCATTTTTGGACTTAAAAGTGGATTAGATAGCTTTGTTCTTTTACATTCCCTACATACCATATCTTTCTTGAAAATAATGTCCGGTAAGCTTCGTACCAATTTCTTCGTGGATAATCTTAAAAATTGTGTCCATGTTTGTATGACCGAGTCTTATGTGCCATAGTTGACTCTCATTGTTCTTGGCTAGTAAGCATCTACATGCTTTGTTAGCAACTTCCAACAAATAAAAACATATATTATCTTCCCTAATACCTTCAAGGATAGTACTACTAGTTGGGCTATCAACTATAGTACATTTGTCTTTGACAGTTAATACCATAACTATGGCAGCTAAATGGCTTATGCTGAGTAGGTTATTTTAACTCAGTTACTATACAAACATCTTTAATCACAGGGTAGGGAGCCTTACCAATGTTGCCGATACCTACTATATACCCTTTAAAATTATTACCGAAGAAGACATATCCTTCTTTCTTCTTCCATAGTGTTGCTAATAAGAAGCATCCGGTCATGTGTCGTGAGAAACCGCTATCGAGGATCCACTTGCTTCTAGCATGATTAGGGTGTTCCACCTAAAAAAAGTTTGTAGATGAAACTTTTGGTACCCATTTCTTGTAAGGTCCGGATATGTTAGTCTTTGTTATCCATGCACATATATTCAAATCAACTAACTTTCTTACTCTACATACATGAGAGATATGACCAATGGTGCCATAATGGTGACATATAGCATGATGAGTGTTAGGTGCAATATGCTGTGCATGATTGGTAGGTCTTGGTGTTCTAGTTGGATACTTGTACTAGAATGCAAGTCAGTTAGTCTTCCTAGGCAAAGGTTTGGCTGTGTTTGGTCTGATAGTATTGGGTTTGACTATGTTCCGATATTTCGGTAATTGACACGTTAGGGTAGGAAGCATCAACTACATGCTGTTTTTCTAACCTAATTTATAGCTTTTTGGAGGTGTCATAAAGTGTGTTATAGTCAGCTGTGAGTGCACCATTTCTGACTAGTGTACATTGATGGCTCTTCTTCTCTTTGAGTAAATCTTCCTCAAGTTTAGCAATGGTCATGTCTTTTACTTTGGATAAATTAACATGTAGTCTCGTGTAGTTGCAACTTGACAGAAGAAAGCTCACTATTCTCATTAGGTTTATATTACCTCTAACCTCAGCTAGTAAGTCGATAAGTCTTCCTATTTTACCTTTGTACTCTTTGAGTACATTCTTAGAGTTTTGATACTTGCTAAACATCTTTCTGTGGTCATCTAAGAGGTCACTAAGAGATTACCTAACTGTTCAAAGGTAAAATCATCATATGTATCAAACAAAGGGTTTGAGTTTACCTGATCATACGCCATCATGCATACATCTACAACATCGTCCGATGGTTCATCTTCTGAGTCACTAGCTTTACTTTCATGCCAGATGCTGGTGTTGGCATATCTTCTAGAAGTATATTTCTTCAAGTAACTCTTTTCATATTTAGTCCTTCCTGGTTGATGATGATGCTATCGGACAGTACTTCTTGATGTGTGATTTCTTCTTACAACTTTAGCAGATTGGATCTTCTTCATTGTTGCTATTGCTACTATTGTGTTCCTTTGTTCTTCGGTTGAATCTTATGAACTTCTTGAACTTCTTCACTAGGAGTGTTTGATCCTCAGTGTCGGAATCACTTCGTCAGAATCTTCTTCGACAGTCCTGCGGTATTAAGCTTTGAGGGCGATTGACTTCTTCTTTGGTGCAATGTCTTCAAAGTCATGATATTTCAGCTCGTGAATGAGTAGCTTTCCTATGAGCATTTCAAGAGACATGGTAGTGACATCATTTCCTTAAATAATTGCTGTAGCCTTCGAAATCCAGTTCTTTGTGAGAGCTCGTAGTAACTTGCAAATCTTCTCATGGTTATTGTATTCCTTGCCTAGGAGGACAAAGAATTTACAATATCCAGAAATCTTGTAACATTTGTGTAACTGATTCATTTGGCTTCATCTTGAACATCTCATATTCTTGAGTAAGTCTACTGATCTTAGACTCCTTGAATTGCGTCATGCCTTTATGAGTAACTTCAAAAAGTTTCCATACTTCATTAGATGTTGTGAATGTAGACACCCTGTTGAATTCTATCCTGTCTAAAGCACGGAATAAGGCATTCATAGTACGTGCGTCAAGACTGGCTTCTTTCTTTTCAGAGTCAGTATACTTGTCATGTGTTTTTTAAACAAATTTCCATCAATAAGAACACATGGAGGCTTTTTATAGCCATGAATTGCATACCATAGATCAAAATCTAGAGATTTCAAAAAGAAACTCATACATATTTTCCAGTAAGTGTAGTTGGTACCATAAAATTGTGGAGTTTGTTTGTGGCTTGACCTTAACATGAATTTCACAGTTGCCATATGTGATATAGTGATCTTATGTAACAACAGTTATATATAGAGAAAATTAGGGTTGTGCATATTTAAATCGAACCGATCAAATCGAACCAAATCAAACCGAACCGATCGATTTTAACCGAACCGATGGCTCGGTCGGATTTATTCGACTACACATCTTTTAAAACCGACTGGTTTGGTTCAGTTCATGGTTTGGTTATGCCAAAAACCGTTTAAAATCGAACCAAACCCTATGTGAGTATTAAATAATTAGAGTTGGGTTACTTGAGTATTGGACCGATTTTGTTCAACAACAGACAACACATTAGTGAATGAAAAGAAAAGTGAAAACTTTATTCTCGGGCGGCTTCAATTTTTTTCTAACCCTAAAGTCTAAACCTCTCTCTCTCTGTCGGTCGGTTCCAGTCTCCCTCTCTCTCTCCACCGACTCATCCTCATAGAGCTCAAGTCAGACCCATATACAATGATTAAACCCGGTATGAGGCACAGGGAGAACCATCGAAAGGTGCTATGCTATAACTTGCTAAGGCAGCATATTCCAGAAACTATCTAATGGTGTTTATCGGTTGCTGTTTCTCTTGTCAACAATCCAAGCATTTTTAGTGCTGTGTCAACACATGTATATCTTTTGTGAACAGATTTCCTCCTCTTTAAGTTGGGTAACCTTGAACTATTCTAGGTTCATGAAGATGCACTGTGAATCCATAGTCTAGATTGATATATATGTTGGTTTCAAGTATTACTAGATTTTTATGATGCATACGTGGAAGAAGGCTGAAATTATCAATTGATCAATATAGGTTTCAACAAGTGGTGAAGCCCTAAGCTGATCCAAGTTTGTATTATAATAATATAGTGGTTGGTATGATTAAAGTGCACCCTAAAAACGGAACCATGGGCAAGAAGTTGTAATTTTACTCGGGTCTCTTGATGTCCTTGTGTAGTACTAGGTGTAAAACTTCCATGCCATACAAACTTCTTGATGTAGCTATGTGCATGGAAATAGTCTGCCCTTGTTTATGTACGTGTACAAGTTATTGATTGACACTGTTAGTGACTTAGTTCCAAACCGAACCAAGGCCACTTTTTTTCCATGTGACTGACTGAAGTTCCACACCATAAAATAAGCAACAATACCTAAATTAATGACAATCTTTTTTCCTGTGATCAAAACCGACCAAAACGAACCAAACCAAATCGAACAAAGTCGGTCTATTTTAAAACCTAGCCGACCAATTGGTTGGTTTGGTTCGATTATGATTATTTTCAAACCGATTTTCGGTTGTGACTAAATAGGTCGACTACCGACCGATGCATACCCCTAGAGAAAATAATAGCAATATTATCTTGCTTTACCTGTATAATTTGCTGTGATACTAATTGTAGGATCGAAATGTAAAGCAAATATACTCTAGAAGGGGGTGAATAGAGTAGGTACCAGAATATTAACTATTAAAAAGTGTTAGCAGTGAGATCACATAAATATATCACGGATATAAAAATGTAAAAGTAAAGTGCAAAGAGCAAACACAAACACGGTGATGTATACTGGTCTCCCTCTTACGAGGACTAATCTAATCGAGAGAACTCTAGCTCCCAGTTGAAATCCACTATAAAAAACTGCAAGTTTTCATACGAAGTCCTTACAACTTCTACAGACGAGCGCTTTGATCCGAAGCACTCGACCAACTATAATTGTGAAGTGTATTACTTCTTGTCAAGTCTTCTTATAATTACTCTGAATTTCTAGACCGTATCGTACTAGCAAATCGACTAGAGGATTGTAACTGGCTTGGAATTTGAAAATAAAAGCTTAGAAGGCTTTGTAAGAACGTAGTAAGCTTAAAGAGAAGAGATAAGAAAGTGAATTGGTGTGTTGAAATGGTAAAAATTCTTCTCTATTTATAGCATTTCCAAAGGAGAATTCGGACAGAATTTGGACATAATTCTACGAGAGGATCTCGGCATATAGCCGTTTCATCCGTAACTGTAGGAAGACTGAGTTTAAAAAGCAAGTTTTCACCAACTGAACTCGGGCCGAATTGAGGCAAATTCATCTACAGTTCTGCTTGGCCAGAATGAGTGAATTTTGGGTTTTGAAAATCAGGTTTTGGACTTTTGAATGTTCAAGTAGTTAGAAAGTAGTTTGGGCTAGTTTTCGAAACAAATAGGTATTTTTGAAAACGGTTCTGGGCAGCCTATTTGCCATTATGACTTGGTTTATATTGTATTCTTAGACTCAATAAAATGTGAAAAATACATTGATAAAAAATACAGACGTCATGACAAACACGACTCTAAGTCTTGAACGGTAGCAGTTGCAGTTCTAGCAGTTTGTCCAAGTAGCCTTTATTTTGGGACATGGTTAGATCAATTATTAAAATCGGTTCGACCATGACCAATTGTCCAACAAAAAGTTCTTGTTGAGATCTTTCATTAGAGTATAATATTGAACAGATTTATTATTAGTATTATTTCTTTTCCTTTCTAGATTCATTTCATCGACAAAATAACATTTATTTTATTTTTTTAAACACTCATGTCTTCAATTAATACTTAATACAATTAACACTTAAATAAGTTGACAGAACTAGTAGATAATATTACACTTATTAAAATTAAATAACATTGATTTAGAAAATATAAACGGATACATTGAAATCATGTAGAACATATAATAATTGCAAAAAAACATAAACACTTAAAAATGAATACAATAAACATAAATACTTTAAACAATATATAAATAAGTCACAATAATATAAATATATAGTTATATTAAATAGTTGTAAAAAAATTAATTTAAAAAATAGATAATAGTTCTTTTTTGTTTGATATATAGATTGAAATAAAAATTTAATTATGAGAAATATGAAATAACATATTAGAAATAGAGCTGTCAAATGGGCCGGGCCGGGCCGACACAAAATTTGGGTGGGTCGTGTCGGACCTCGTGGCCCATGAACTATAGCAGGCCGGGTCGGACTATGGATGAAATTTCAGCCCAACCTGACACGTGACCTACGACACGATGCACATGGAATCAGGTTGGGGGACCAGACCGTGCCGGGCCTTGATTGGTACAAGGGTTTCTTTGGACTTTCCTTTGGGTTGAGGTTTGTGCCCATTTTTTAGCAAAGAGAGATTGAAATAAATAAAACATACAAATAAAACAAGTCGGGACATCCATCTTCCAGTAAGCATAGCTTAAGCTCATCCAACCCTATGACATTCTCTAAGCACCTTTGGGTTAACACATTAAACCAAATAGTAAATTACAATGGCATGACTTGCTTTGCTATAGGGAACTGCCTAAATCTGCTATATTAGCAAACATTATGGAAGAAAAGTTATATGAAGAAACTGAAGTTTAAGAAGTAAAATGCCTTCCACTCCATCCAAAATTAAGGGATATACACTTCATTTATGATAATGAGTCCCAACACTCAAAAGAAACGATACAACTCAGTGAAATATTGATAAAGAAGGATTCAGGAAAGTAAATCATATTTAGTCCGGCTATTGTAGAGAAGCATGAACTTCCTCATCCAATAGGTGCTTCATGAACAAAATCACTACTATAGGCAAATATTAACTGCCATCATGATCTCTAGGCCAACCATAATTTATTACAAAATGGAGACCGATCAAGTAAAAACCTCTAACATTTAGCTTGAAAGCAAAAATTGGAATTAAGTCGAGCTAGCGAGAAAACATGCTTCATTATTAGACGATAAGACTTAAATATTATCAAACAGAAAACCTACTTGGCCCAAAAAAACTGAAAACAAAATCGAGAAGCCACGTGGCACTCTTGATTGGCCAAAGAATCCCCTTACGCTAACGTGGGCCGAAAAAAAATTGACTAATCATAAGCGGACACGTGTCCACGGTTGCATTAATTATCAAAAGTACAAAAGCTAAGGCATATTGATCTAAATGCTGCCTTTTTTTCACCCATTTAGGTACAACTAGACTTATTTAACTTATTAGTGTTCCCTTTGATTAACATCATTTCAAGTGCTTGAGTTTTGGCAAAGTTTTGAGGCGAGCAATCAAGTGTATGACATCAAAACCATATTTTCTAGAGTAAGAGCCTTTTTCATCATCCTTTCTATTTTCGTAGTGCCAAACTCGTCTTTCATCTTTAAAGCTTCTTCCTTCAAGTTAACAAGCATGTACCACTGACCAAGGAGAATGTTCTTTTCATATCTTCACAGGCAAGTCATACCGGCTCTTATCTATTTGGGTGTGCCAGATAGACTTGGGCTTCGGGCTGGGATGGACCTATAATATGGGTCGATATACGTTGTAATCCCCCTGGATTTCAGGGTTTCTTTCAAATTTTTAAATAAATTATTTTTAAATATTATTTTAATAAATTATTTTATTATAATTAGTTTTGATTATTAAATATACTTCTTCTTGACTTTTTAGAGCGCCAGTGATGTCAATCTCTTGGAACTTCCTTCATGAGTTTTATAGTAGGCAAGATTATCTTCATTTTGATATCTCTGTCCCACTCAAACTTATACCCTTGCATTCTATTTATTTGCGCAACTTTCTGGTCAATTTTGGCCAATTGACCATCTACATAAAACATAACCAAACCTCTAATTTAATTTTGGGCTATATCCAACCTAATCTATCCAATATATGGTTTTGACCTATTTTGAGTCTACTACACACATGTCACTCGTCTGCCATCCAATTGAGCTCCTACATGCTATTATTTTATTCATGATCATAATTGATATAAATTTATAGTTATGATCACACGAAGCCCAAACCTAACTCAATCTAACCTAAACCAACCAACCCAAGTGCATGTAAAACCCCTATCATTTAGTATTTTGTTATTTATTTCAAATGCTATTATTGTTATTATAAAAAGAGTTGTAGTACTAGAATTTCATTCATATGCACATAATGTTTAGAGTATATTTTCCTAGTAATTAGATGGCTTAACCCAAATACCCAATATATTATATTATATTATTATTATTATTATATTATTATTATTATTATATTATTCAAATCAGTTTTAGCCTTCCTTTATTAGCATCCAAAACCTTTACGCTCAAAGCCCATCTTAATAGTGTTAGAACTATATCTTGAAGTATATCTCTTCAAAGTCAAACCCACTGCCTTCCTCACATCAGTCTAAGTGAACCAAATTTTTTCCACTCCTAACTAATCCCACCATACAATTTAAGAATTATATTTTTCAGCCATTCACCTTTAATATCCCCAAAAAAACTTTGTCAAATACACCAATTCGATCAGCCCACATCCTCTCCTTCTTGGGCCCATTCTAGGCTGGCCTGCCTAGGTGGGGTTGAGCATTTAGAAAAAGAGCGGGCGGGCATTTGTAAACAATACTCAAAACCCGCACCCATTTTGTTCCTCTCTCAAATTGAGAGAGAGCAGCAGCTTTTGCTATATGGTTCTATAATTTCCAGAGAGCACGCTGTACGACAGCTCCTTCCCTCCCCCACTGCATCCTGACCACTCATCGCCCATCTCCGTCTCTCCCACTCCCCTATCTATAAGTAGGCTTGAATCCCTCCACAAAACCCAAGACTTAGCTGCCACCATCCTCTTCTACTTCATCACCTTCTTCCTCACCCTTTCGCCACTACCATGCACCACCACTACCACCACCCTCAGCTATCGCCTCTGACACTTCCTGCACTCTATAAGCCCGACGACACTAATGTTGACTACCTAAATCCCCCACCCCCGTCGGTCTTCACCGTACGAACCCCGACACTCAATGTTGTCACTGGTCGCAAGCTCCCTCACGGGCATCACCTGGGCACCACCACTCTAGGCTGCCAAGGGTAGCACATACGGTGGTAGCACGCTGCCAGCAGGAGCGCGACATTCACGAGAAATAGCCGTATACTGACGTTCATTGCGATGACGTCGCCACTAACAGGCCAACCATCGTCGTACGGTCGACGTACTCTGATGAACCCCCGTATGCTATGATGGTATAGCAGCAACGTCCCTGACACATGTTACGGTCATTTCGTATATTTTGTACGAGATCCCGTCATGACGCACGTAAATTCGAACCCAGAATTTCGTTTTGTCGTAGCAACTTTGGACACATTTTATGGACTATTCTACCATTGGATCGTCGGTGCGGTACCCCTTTGCTCAGCTAAATTTTTAACTGTTAGTTCGATCATTGATAGATCAAACTGACCACCAAGTTGACCGTTTAAATTACGTTTATTTTGGATAGTTTTGTGGAGCCAACTTCGTGAATTCGTTTCTCTCTCGTCGAAGCTTTGGTTGATGAACCACCAACTCTGCAGTGCAGTAGGTATAACCACCTTTGTGCCACAAAATTTTAGCTTTATAGGATATCGTTTGGTTGGTTGAAATCGATGCCAAAGTTGGCCTCTCGAAACTGTAATTTCCAACTTGTAAAATTATGATTTTGAACCCGGGACTCCGAATTTGAATTCTGACGCCACTAGAGGACTCGTGGCATTGTTCTGCCCAAAATTTGTATAAAATTTACTGAGTTTGGAGTCACGTGGCCCTGACAGGCATTTTTGTGCAAATTGGATACAAATGTCCGAGTCAACGGATCATTTTGAGATTGGCTCATCGGAATCCAATTCTGGATGTACCATTGGGTTCGTATCATCATTTTGGACTCTATAACATATATTTTTTTCCAAAAATAGTGGACTTTGGCTTCGGCAAGCATTTTCGTACAAATCGGGTCCTAACATCCGAGTCAACGGGTTATTTTGAGATTAGCTCATCAGAATCAAATTCTGGATATACCATTGGGTTCATATCGTTATTCTAGACTCGTAGGCATATAATTTGCTAAGCTTAGAAGACTTTTATCTTGGCACATTTTTTGGTGCAAAGTGGGTCCAACGGTGGACATCATTTTGATCTAAAATTACCGTTTTACTCTGTATCTAAATTGGACTTATGGATAGGCTACCCTAGCTAATATAACCATTTTGGACATATTGGTGATGTTTGTTTCATCACATGATGACGTCTGTTATATTTTTCTTTATGTATCACCATTAATTATAATTAATTCAATTATGTTCATATTTCGAAATTCGTGCATCGAAACTGAGATCAGTTGATTCCACTGATCTCACATTATTGAAATTGACAAGGTGACCATATGAATCGCCATGATAAGATTGTAACCTTGTGGTTGATCATCTTGTCTCGATTTACGTGTCGTAGATTTCGCTGTATGAATAACGAGGTGCAAGCTTGATATTTTAAACCTATAACTTGCAATTCATATTTTTAGCAATAATGATCATAGCGACTAGTGTGACCTAGTTCTGGACGATATAATTACAAGTGTCTTAGACAACATAAAATAATACGCGACTAGAACGACCCGAGCTCCCTAGGTAGGAGTTATTAGTCATACGTGTATTTTAGTGTGTGACATATTTTTGTTTGTGATTGGGTTGATAGATATTTGTGTGGAGTGTAGAAGCATGGAAAAGAACATGATTGCCCATGTGGCTCAGAACAGGAAAACCCATGCGGTCCAAAAACATACGAGCTTCATGCGGCTCAGAAACATCATGCGGTTCAAAAGTCATCAGCTCGGACATGCGGCTCAAGCAACACCACGTGGCCTTCTGCGGTTCGCTTCTACAATTGGCCATTAAGCAAAGGCCCTATTTAATGCTCTGACATAAAGGAGAACTGACGGCTCTGACATAAAGCTGCAATGATGACTCTGTCATAATGACAGACTCCTAGGGAAACGAAGAAAATCTCTGACACAATCCATCAAACCCTTCATGCGGCCTTGACACGTGGCCAGCCCATCGGCTCAGGAAGAGGCCACCTCATGCGGCTCAGGCAGAGTCTACCCTATGCGGCTCACGAGGACTATCTTCATGCGGCTCACTAAGAAGCCACCATCATACGGTCGTCTACGCTCATGCGGCTCAGATCATGGGGACCATCTCCATGCGGCTCAAATGTTCAGAGGCCACGCCCAAGCAACCTTGACACGTGGCCAGCCTTATGCGGCTCAGTAGGGAACAATCCTCATACGGCTCAGATTTCCTAAGTGGCTCACGGTTGGGACACGTGGCATCAAATCAATCAAGATTCATCAACGAATCCCAACAACCAGATTTAGTGCCATCCTCATAATTACTGGGATCAAATCAGATCATTTGTAATCAATAAATTGAACACGTGGGGGGAGATCCGAGCTTGGCATAACAAATTATGAGGATTTATGGCAATTATTATTAATTGCCCACAGAGATTTGATGCAATCTACATTAATTGCCTAGATTTGCTACAATCAGAATGAAGGGCCCAGATTAATTGATCCCTAACCGTCGACTTATCAAAGAAGCAATCATTGCAAACCCAATGATCGCATCCTACTCCTATAAATAGCAAGGTGCCACTCCCTTACAGAAAAAGGGACCTTTTTCGAAGAGCACCAGAGCACCTGGAGAGACTTAAAGAGAGAGAGCAGAGAGACAAAGGCACACAGAGAGCATCCTGAGAGCATTTCTTCCCTGGAGCCAAGGCTGCATCCGATCGTCCAAAGAGTAAGGCAGAGCTGCCGTCGCTTTCCCGAGCCTTTACCGTCACCCCCCAGAATCTAAAATAAACAATTGTACTTAGATTGCTGTACCTAAGTTTTCGTCCCTAGGCTTTCTTTGTACAAGCGAGTTTTTATTGTGAAGTAAAAGTCCAGTCCTTCGATAATTGTTCTGTTCTTTTATATTTCATGGCAAACACGATGGCGACTCTGCTGGGGACAAACTTTTCCACGGCTGAGGAGTTGGTGACGCAATCGGATGCAGCCAAACTTGGCTCCACACAACAGAAGATGGTCGTCCGCTTGACCAACAGGCGTTTGAAGAAATGCCCTCCGACGGGAGTGCTGGCCCGGTCCAAAAGCGAACCCGTACGAAGAAAGCTCCCAGGAAATGGAGACCAAAGTTATTTGCTCCTCCCCAAGCTCTAGACGGAGTACTCTCTGCTGTCCAAGACGGTGAAGGCAAGTCTCATGCGGCCCCACTTCAAGCCATAGAAGACTCTGCTGTCCCCAAGTCCGGCAGAGGAAAGAACTACGATACTAGACTTGCAGGGGCAAAGAGTGATTCTAAGTGCTCCAGGAAGAAGCCGAACAAAGGCACTAGCCGCAGGCTGAAAACTCATACGGCCGAGATTGCCAGCCGCATGCATGATGTCCATGTGGCCGAAACTGCCAGCCGAATGCATAACACTCATGCGGCTAAGATTTCCAGCCGCATGGAGAACCTATGCGGCTGAGACACCCAGCCGCATGAAGAAAGCCCATGCGGCTACGATTGCCAGACGCATGAAGCCCGTTGATTCCAGCCGCATGCCGCCTGCTCCACGTGGCTCAGTCTTCGATCGCCTCTCCTATGGTCCTGATCTCTCACGCTCCCGAGAAAATATGCCCGACTCTCTGCAGCAGCTTAGACTCTTCCTACTATGTGCCCTCACGCACTAGAGTGAAGAAGTCTAGGCAGCGCGAGCTTGGCGAGCTCAGTCAGCTGTCCCGACCTCTGACCATCCGAGCATTTTACATACTGTTATGTAGGCCTCTGATGGAAAGTTGTACAGAACCACTCGAGTCCAGCCTCCGACGGCAAACGGACAGAGTGGTTCCCAAAAGTCTCCTAAAATCCAGGGAGCAAACATGGTCATTCCAGACCCATCTGACTTGCGTGAGGCCATCCTCCACATGCGCAAGGAAAGAGAAGAGGCGTCGGGGTGCAAAAATCCTCCCACGGACATCACTGCACCCAAGTCATCGTCAACTGCTGTTGTAACAACGCAACGGTACGAGAAGACCGACAGTCCGTCTTCCAAAGACTGCAACAACCATGTTCAGAGGATGAGGTACTTCCCGTCGTGTCCTGCAACTCTGCTCAGAGAATCCCCGCCAGCAGAAGAGCGAAGAAAACAAATATTCCCAGCCCTAAGATTTCAATCACTGTGACTAAAAACCGGTCGTCTAAATGGTTTTCCACCACCGGAGTTTTCCAAGGTACCCGCCCAAAGACAAAATCTGCTACAGTGGGAGGTTCATCATCCACATCACTGGGGGTTGCTGGAACTGGAGGTAGCGCTCCTCCGAACATCCACGACAATCCGATGTTCCAAGGAGACGAGCCGGGGGAAACAACTCTCCTATCAGATACAGCAGGTGCCAACGTCCCCGAGACGTCCACAACTCCCAAGACGAGGCGAACTCGGAAGCTGTGGGTACTGTTCCTTCTGAGTCTGAATCAGAGGAGGACATTCCTACGTACCCTGATGACTTTTCTGTACACGGGTATGATTCGGAGGGTACGTCATCCACCGTCCCTTCCACTTCTACTCATGTGAGGACGATATTCGTGACAAACGACGAACAAGATGGTCCCAGTGATCGCCAACGCATCGACACTCTGGAGGCCATATTGTGCACTTTGATCAAATCTGTGGACGAGATCAAAGCAGCCCTCGCTACTCTGCAAGGAGGGATGCCTGGCCAAACAAACTTGGGTCCCGCGGTCAATGCAGACTCGAACTCAACGCGAAACCTGGGCAATATTCTACCTGAAATATCGGCTCCTACCACTGCAGACGAGGCCAGGAAGGCAAGAAGAGAGGTCCAGGAGCTCCGGGCCATGTTCCATACCCGAGAAAACTGCCAAGACCTCAGGATACGACAACCGTATCCCGCTGCATGGAGATATGTTCCCTTCCTACTAAGTATAAACCATTCCACATCAATCCCTATGATGGGAAGACCTCTGCAATTGGTACATCACTTACATCGAGGTCACCACTGACCATCTGCCCCATGACGATGCCATCCTTACGCGATTATTCATTGGGGCATTGGAAGGGTCGCCTTCGACTGGTACCGTAACCTGCCAGACAACTGCATCTACTCCTTCGCCAGCTTCAAGCGCATGTTCTTGGAGAGATTCTACGAAGTAGGACAGGACATCACAATGTCCACCCCATGGACGTCGTTCAAGGGGAGAAAAGACTAACAAGGAACTATATTGAGCGGTTCTGCCAATCGCCATGAAGTTGCCGCCAGTAATCCGGATTCCTCCTTAATTGAAATTTGCCAAAGAGACTGCTTCCAACAATCAGCCTCTGGATGGGTAAAAGTCAATTCAATGACTGAAGACATTCATCATCAGTGCCACTAGCGCCGAGGACAGGTTAAAATGAAAAGGCTTGCCAACTAGGATTGCACATCTCGGAGGGAGATACAAGGGCAGGCGCCCTAATACCAACCAACAACTGTGGTAACACTCCTCCAACAATCGGGACAACAGAGCAAGCAGGCTATGGTGGCCGAGACAGCCCAGAGCCTGAGTTAAATCGTCAGACAAACAATGGCCGCAAACCTACTCCTTCGAACGCAATGTCAGCCCATCTTGGACATGCTCATACAAGGAGAAGAATTCATCTCCCCCCACCAATACGGGAACCTCGGCCGCAGAAATGGGAGCCCAAGTACTGCCATTACCACCGCTACGTCCACCATGCTACACACGACCAAGCAACCAACTGAAGCGATACATCTACATCTCATCGATTCGAAGGCTCTGGCCATTGATTTAGAGGAGTAGGTCGTAGCAGCCAACTGGTGTCCGTACAATTTGGTAGCTTCCTCCGACAGAGACTCAAGACGACGACGATACCCATCCCGCGGGCGACAATAGAGATTGCTAATCTTCCACCTCCTCGAGATCAGGCTACTGGTCTAGTGCCCCTCATAATATCACGTGGGGAGGTCATGGGTGGTCCATCTGAACTTGGTACCTGAAGTGACTCAGTCTACACCACTCCCATTAGAAAGAAAAGAGTAAAAGGTCAGATCCTGCCGCACAATTTGGCAGATATCGAAGAACCACAGCATCGTCACTCGGTCTGGTGCTCAGTCCCAACCTACGCTAGATAACTCGACTGAAGAGCATCAGTCGGCCACTGCTGACACTCTGGGACCTTTCGAACCTCCGACGACCGATAAGCCTAGGCCGAAGGAGACTCGCTTTGACAAATCCCTCCGAAAAGAGGCACCTCATGGGCTGAAAAGGCCCTACAACTTCGACATCTTGGCGCAATTGGCCAACACACCGGCCAAATTGTCATTATACGAGCTCCTGAGACTCTCCAAGGATGTTCATGCGGCTTTGAGCGACGCACTCCAGAACGCCGACACATATCTAGATCAGGTCAACCTCACGGGAGAGAGCCCGCCTGCAGATCTCCAAGACAGCGCTTGTACGGGAGCGATGCCCAATATTTTCTTTACTCTACAGGACATGCTCATCAAAACCAACCTGCACGACCGACCGTTATATTACACTGGATACATCGGCGACGTAAATGTGGATCGGATGCACATTGATCCTGGTTCTTCCATAAGCATCATCCCGAAGGATCTGTTACATCATCTCCGTATTCCTATGTATCGCCTGACACCAACAAGCACCGCCATCAGCGGTTTCAATTCAGACAGGAGCTACCCGATTGGGAAGATTCGCTTGAAGTGCCAAATTAGCGATCTTCAGTCAGAAGTGACCTGTTACGTCATAGATGCGGACACTTCCTACAATATCCTCTTAGGGCACCCTTGGATACACAATTAGATGATCGTGCCTTCCATGCTGCACCAGTGCTTCAAATATGTCGACAAATACGGCTTCGTGAGGACAGAATTTGCCGACAGTCGATCCCTTCAAAGGGGTCGAATCCTACTACTCAGACTCCTGCTTATACAAAAGTCGAAGAGGCACCTTGGTGAAGGAGATGTGCAAGCTCGAACTGAGATGGTCACAGGATCAGAAGAACCTCTGACGATCCACCTCCAAGCTCGTAAACCTGGCAAGTCCGCACCCCTTACAGTCGCTCTGCGTAAGGACGCAATCAGCCTCTCGGCACAAGAAGGGCAAATGATAATCCGGCTACCAAGGTCGGACGAAGCGCCAAGACCCATAACGGAGCCACTGACAGTCAGACTGCCTAGAGTTGGTCGACCACAAATGGAGAAGCTCAATCCCTCCGATAAGCCAATGACGATACGTCTTCCCAAAAAGAAACGTCAGCCCAATACAAAGTCTGGGGCTTCTAGCGAGCCAACCACTCCCCATCCAGCATCGAGTACCAAATTGGGGGTCGCTAGTTTGCCAACGACTCCACGTTCTGCTCCACCAGCAGAACCCCTGATGATCAAGTTGCCCAAGCCATCCTCTCAGTCTTCATTTATATAGGGGGTGACCGAAGAAAAACCAGAACTGGACAAATATTTGGCCACTGACACTGATGTTCCATCCGCAGATGATGTAATCCCGCTAGAAAAGATACCTTACTTTATCAATAAGGGCTATCTTTGAACTACATCGAGCTTGATAAGCTCTGTACAATGTATGCTATGGAACACGGTATAGGCACTCACCTACATACACAGGTGACAAATGTTTATGCCGCAAATCAACTCACTCCCGCGGAAGATGCTTACCACATAATCGAGGGAGGGGATAATCCAATCATCTTCGGTCGGAAGAATGATCCACAGCCCTTCACCATAGAAGAAGTCGATCTCGAATCGGACGCCGGGAGACTGCCTCTCTATCTATACAGCCCCCAGTCCAAATATCTCATGTAAAATAGGAGTATGATCTGGAGACTACGCCAGGTTTGAAGTACGGCACTGGTTGATGATTACTTTAAAGTCGTCAGTCCCGGCTGGCAAACCACAGGACTACTACAACAAGACCGATGCGGACTGGGGTATGTTACGCCTACAATGACCCCTGAAAGCTCAGATGAGGAATGCGACTGGCACTCACATTCAACCGGATCACCAACTTCTGATTCGGATATCAGCATCGGGGATATATTCAGGCAAGTCCTGTCTGTCAATATGGCATTCGCTGATGCTTACGAAGAATGTGAAGACTTTCCTGAACTCCTCGAATTAGAGCCGTGGGCCCAACAGCTGGATACGCAATGGGAGAAGCGGTTTGAACAAAGAGAGCCTCCTACTGAAGATGAGGTCATGCAAGTGGATCTAGGCAGCGACTCTTCTCCAAAACCAATCTTTATTAGTAAAAGCCTGACAGACGAAGAGCGAGAATCGCTACTGGAACTTGTCAAAGAATATATTGATGTGTTCGCCTGGAACTATGAAGACATGCCAGGGTTAAATCCCGATATTGCTCTTCACAAGCTCAACATTCGGCCAGATGCGAAGCCAGTCAAACAACAGCAACGACGCTTCCGTCCAGGCATCATGGATGCAATCGAAGCCAAAGTCAACAAACTGATAGCCAGCGGCTTCATTCGTGAGAAACAACATCCGAACTGGGTCGCCTATATAGTACCGGTCCTCAAGAAGAATGGGAAGATTCGAATCTGCATCGACTTTCGCAATCGGAACGATGCGTGCCCCAAAGATGAGTTCCCCCTCCCTATCACAGACATTATGATTGACAACACCTGCAGCTTCGAACGTATGTCGTTCATGGAAGGCTTCTCGGGGTACAACCAAATTAAGATGTCTCCCGACGACGAAAAGCATACATCATTCAGAACACCAATAGGCACATTCTGCTACACAGTCATGCCT
This sequence comes from Iris pallida, assembly GCA_029216955.1. NCBI lineage: Eukaryota > Viridiplantae > Streptophyta > Magnoliopsida > Asparagales > Iridaceae > Iris > Iris pallida. The sequence continues at coordinate 1,116,127 of JANAVB010040016.1, read as the reverse complement.
TTCGGTTTAAAGAACGCTGGCGCCACCTATCTGAGAGCTATAAGCATCATCTTCAGGGATCACTTGTGCAAGACCGTGGAGTGCTATGTTGACGACATCGTCGTCAAAAGTCGCTCGAAGGAAGATCATCTGCATGATCTAAGGACAGTGTTCGACCTAATGCGAGCGCACAATTTGGAAATGAATCCCACGAAATCCTTCTTGGGCGTATCCAGCGAGAAGTTCTTGGGTTTTATCATCACCTCCCAGGGTATTCACGTAGACCCTGAAAAGATGAAGGCAATCATGAAGATGGGTCCCCCGAGAAATCTCCGAGAACTTCGAGGCCTCTAAGGGAGGTTAGCTTACATCAGAAGGTTCATCTCCACCCTCTCCGGGCGATGTCAGCCATTTACCCATCTCATGAAGAAGGGCATCTCATTCGTATGGGATGAAGAATGCCAGCGTGCCTTCGACAGCATCAAAAAATATTTATCGAACCCTCCTGTCCTGGTGGCCCCGGTTGTTGGAAAACTATTCCTGCTCTATGTACGAGCAATAGAGCATTCCCTCGGCGCTCTGCTAGCACAAAACAACGATGCATGCCATGAGAAAGCTATATATTACCTCAGCCGAATGATGATAGAACCAGAACATCGATACACTGCCGTGGAGAAGGAATGCCTCGCCCTGGTATTCGCCATTCAAAAGATGTGACACTATGTCACGGGACAAACCATACATGTGATATCACGAGTCAACCCCCTCAGGGTCCTCATGACTAAACCAGGGGCACTCAGCTCTCGCCTCGCTACATGGGCAATATTACTGTCCCCCTACCATATGATCTTCGTCCCGCAAAAGGCTGTTAAAGGTCAAGCTCTGGCAGACTTTTTAGCAGCCCACCCAGGCTCGGAGTTGGCCAGAATATATGAAAAAAATCCCAGATGAGATCTCCGACTCGCACGCGGCCTCTCACGATGATATATAGCGAATGTTCTTCGATGGTGCTTCAAGGACCGGGCCCAAGGGCAAGATCGTCGTCGGAGTCGGGGTAGTGCTGGTTTCTCCTTCCGGACTGGTGATCAATCGCGCCTACTCCCTCATGGAACCGTGCTCTAACAATATGGCCGAGTACAACGCTTTAGTCATTGGCCTCCAACTTGCAAGAGAGCTGGGGGTAGAATATCTTAAAGCGTACGGCGATTCACAGTTGATCGTCAATCAGATCCGGGATTCATACGAAGTCCGCCACGAAGACATGATCCCCTATCACCAAATAGCGATCAACATCATCTCGTTGTTCGAGGGGTTCTTCATCGAACACGTCCCTAGACTCCAAAATATCGAAGCCGATACCTTAGCAGGCCTTGCCGCTTTCCTAGCGGTTCCGAACTATACTCATCAATCGGTGGAAGTGATAGGCCATGAACTGGTCTGTCCCAAGATCAATGTTCAATTTGTGGCGAGTTATTCCGCTCAAACGATCGACGAAGTCCCAGACTGGAGACAACCATTCATAGACTTCGTAGTCTACGACATCCTGCCGGAGGACCCAAAGGAAGCCACCTCTATCAGAAGACGGTCTCTCAGATTCTTCTACGATACAGAGATGAAAATGCTGTATCATCGATCCTATGATGGATTATTGCTTCGATGTCTGTCAAACGCAAAAGCCAAAGAAGCCGTACGCGAAGCTAATGACGGTGTCTGCGGGGCCCATCAACCTGGCCCAAAACTACAAGATTGCCTTCGCCGAATGGGCTACTACTAGCCCACGATGGTAGCAGATGTGATAGACTATGCAAGAAAGTGCAAAGCTTGCCAAGTCCACGTGGACTTCATCTACCAGCCATCCGAATTTCTACATCCGACGGTGGCGTCCTGGCCATTCGAAGCATGGGGAATGGATATCATCGGTCCAATCACTCCACCTTCTTCCCGAGGACATCGCTTCATACTCGCCATCACAGATTACTTCTCCAATTGGGCGGAAGCTGTTCCGCTTGCAGAAGTAAAGACTTCAAACGTGATCAGCTTCCACAAGCATCACGTCATCTATCGCTTTGGACTGCCCCGAAGGATCATCCACGATAATGGTCCGTAATTCGTAAGCTATGCCTTCTATCGATTCTGCGATAAGCATCGCATCCAGGTTATTGCTTCAACGCTATACAACCTAGCAGCGAATGTGTTGGCAGAAGCATTCAACAAAACAATCATCAAACTTTTCAAAAAGTTCGTATCGTCCAACAAACGCGACTGGAACGAGAAGCTTGGAGAATGCTTATGGGCGTACCGTACTATAGTCCGAACAGCCACAGGGAACACACCATTCTCCCTGGTGTACAGGAGTGAGGCAGTTCTCCCATTGGAGACTCAAATACCCTCGCTCCGCGTCGCTCTCACTTACCAATTGACGGCGGACGATAACTACCGTCGTCGGCTACAAGAGTTGGAGGCCTTAGATGAAAAATGGCTCTTGTCTCAACAACGAATCAAAATTTACCAAGCACGTATCTCCGGAGCCTTCAATAAGAAGGTTAAAATCAGAACATTCCAAGTGGGCGATCTCGTTCTGGCAGTTCGGAGGCCGATGGTCATGACTCACAAAACCGCCGACAAATTCCAGCCAAAATGGGAAGGTCCATTTATCTTTGAGTCTGTATTCTCCAACGGTGCTTACCGCCTCGCAAAACAAAACAGAGACTTGCTCATGTTGCCGTCAACGGCAAGTTCCTGAAGAAATATTATGTCTAAACGACATATTCCAAATTCCAGATTATTGAGTTATATACCCGTCGGTACCGCTGAACTCATATTCCCAATTCTAGATTATTGAGTTATGTACCCGCCGATACCGCTGAACTCATATTCCACAGATTCCAGATTGTTGAGTCATGTACTCTTTCGTACCGCTGAATTCACGTCCTCCAGCAATTCTAGATTATTGAGTTATGTACCCGCCGGTACCGCTGAACTCATATTCCAAATTCCAGATTGTTGAGTCATGTACTCTTTCGTACTGCTAAACTCACATCCTCCAGAAATTCTAGATTATTGAGTTATGTACCAGCCGGTACCGCTGAACTCACATTCACAAAATCCTATATGATTGAGTTATGTACCGCCGGTACCGCTGGACTCACATTCATAAAATTCCAGATTGTTGAGTTATGTACCCTCCAGGTACCACTGAACACACATTCTCTAAATTCCAGATCGCCGAGTCATGTACTCTTTCGTACCACTGAACTCACATGTCGACTCCAACTCTCCCAGATTATCGAGTTATGTACCCGCAGGTGCCTCTGAACTTACATTTCGGTCACTCTTTTAGGTAGTAAGTCATGTATGATCATACCTCTGAACTTATTGCTCTGAAAAAGCTCCTCCCTCATGATCCAATGCCCGTACTCTCAGTGCACAAAAAGGGTAACAGATCCACAAAATTTCCAAAATGACCACGTCGATGTTACCTCTGAGTCGTTTCACTTTCGCCAAAAACAAATCACCCATCTACATAGAACTTCCATGTCCTCATTACCTCTGAGTCGTCCTATGTACCCCTTCATAGAGCCCACTCCTGCCATGTCCTCATTACCTCTTAGTGGAAAGGCTCCATCGAAGAAACCCTCATATTTGCCATGTCCTCATTACCTCTGAGTAAAATATTGGTTTTCCCTCGACTTATTATCTGTACCAAAAAAAAACCCCAGGGTACGCCAAGGATAATAGGTCCACGAATGTCCTCTGTTGACCACAAATATCCTCCGTTGAGCCCACTCCTGCCATGTCCTTATTACCTCTGAGTGGGAAGGCTCCATCGAAGAAACCCTCATATTTGCCATGTCCTCATTACCTCTGAGTAAATATGTTGGTTCCCTCCCAACTTATTATCCGTATCCAGAACTAGGCTACGCCACGGATAATAGGTCTACAAAAAGTCTCTCATCGGGGCAACTACTACAAAGCCAAGAATAGAGCAAATGTGTTCTATTCAAATTAAGTCAGGCACATTCGCACGATTACATCACATGAGAAAACCAAAAAAGTTCTCTATTATTTCATTCAGACAAGAAGAGAAAGAGATTACATCGATGTCCAAAAGGAGCAAGACATAAACCTCAGCTAAAGATAGACAGAAGTATCAAAACAAAGACAGACATTTGTGAGAGCCCACGAATCCTAGTTGCGGAGACGTATATACCAATCCCTCAGCCATTTTGCATATGAAGGATGTACTTGAGTAAGATCCTCGTCCAAAATAGGGGGGCCAGAACTCCCAGTACTACCGCCTTCAAAATGGGGCTCATCCTTTACAACAATGGGCGCCGGCTCTCCTTTTCGTTCCTCCGCTTCTGGTGTTACCTCCTCCTCAACAAACGATGATCCTTGTTTGATAGGGGGCAGCAACTCTTCCTTCACAATGATCTCAGCCTTCGGCAAGGTTGCTGCAAGAATCAAAGATAAAAAGAAATAAAGTCAAAAGATGGTCAGAGCCTTACACAGGGGACTCATGCGGATCTGATTGACAGGTCATTATGCAATTCGGTTTACGAAGTACTCATGAAGCCCACTAAGACATCTCCTATACGGCTCAGACATGGGGTATACCCCCATGCGGCTCAGTTATGGGACATGTATGCGGCCCATACAACTCGAAACAATTTGCATTAAAGGCGTGTGCATACAGCATGCAACAGAGCCGTCGTTAGGGTTTCAAAGAATATGACTTTCCTAAATCCTTACCCTTAACAGCAGGACGAACGTCGAAGTGAGCTTCAGGTGCCGCAGTCGACGAAGATGCCGCCTTCTTACCCTTCGTCGTAACAGTCTTCTTGGGAGCTATCGGTAATCGGAGAAGAGGATGACAGTTAGGGCAAGAAAGGCTTGAATTGAAGGAGGGAGTAAAGAGATTTCATCTCTTAATTCCTCTTATTTATAGGAGGACAAAAGAAGGGGACACGTAGACCAATAACCGCTTCGGGTCGTGTGCTGCAGGCAAAACAAAACCGACTCCTCGGATTTCGCCCCTCTCTCATAAAGAAGATTCACCCAGGGCATAAAATTCAAAGATTTAATGAACCGACCCTTGGGATTTCCCCAAAAGACGGCTCTAAAATGAATTAAAGGCAATTAATGACACGCACATGTGGCAAGGAGCCCATGCGGCTAGAAAATCTATACGGCTCAGAAGGCCATACGGCTGAGGAGGTCATGCGGCTCAGAAATCTATGTGGCTGAGGAGGTCATGCGGCTGAGATATCCATGCGGTCCAAAGAACTTTCATATAGCCATGCTTCTTATTCAAAGTATTTCAATTTTGTAAATTAAAAACTTTGAAGGGGGTCTTGTAGAAGCATGGAAAAGAACATGATTGTCCATGCGGCTCAGAACAGAAAAACCCATGCGGTCCAAAAACAGACGAGCTTCATGCGGCTCAGGAACATCATGCGGTTCAAAAGTCATCAGCTCGAACATGCGGCTCAAGCAACACCACGTGGCCTTCTGCGGTTCGCTTCTACAATTGGCCATAAAACAAAGGCCCTATTTAATGCTCTGACATAAAGGAGAACTGACGGCTCTGACATAAAGCTGCAATGATGACTCTGTCATAATGGCAGACTCCTAGGGAAACGAAGGAAATCTCTGACACAATCCATCAAACCCTTCATGCGGCCTTGACACGTGGCCAGCCCCATACGGCTCAGGAAGAGGCCACCTCATGCGGCTCCGGCAGAGTCTACACTATGCGGTTCACGAGGACTATCTTCATGCGGCTCACTAAGAAGCCACCATCATGCGATCGCCTACGCTCATGCGGCTCAGATCATGGGGACTATCTCCATGCGGCTCAAATGTTCAGAGGCCACGCCCAAGCAGCCTTGACACGTGGCCAGCCTTATGCGGCTCAGTAGGGAACAATCCTCATACGGCTCAGATTTCCTAAGTGGCTTGCGGTTGGGACCCGTGGCATCAAATCAATCAAGATTCATCAACGAATTCCAACAACCAGATTTAGTGCCATCCTCATAATTACTGGGATCAAATCAGATCATTTGCAATCAAGCAAATTGAACACGTGGCGGAAGATTCGAGCTTGGCATAACAAATCATAAGGATTTACGGCAATCATCATTAATTGCCCACAGAGATTTGATGCAATCTACTTTAATTGTCTAGATTTGCTACAATCAGAATGAAGGGCCCAGATTAATTGATCCCTAACCGCCGACTTATCAAAGAGGCAATCATTGCAAACCCTAATGATCGTATCCCACTCCTATAAATAGCAAGGTGCCATTCCCTTACAGAAAAAGGGACCTTTTTCGAAGAGCACCAGAGTACCTGGAAAGACTTAAAGAGAGAGAGAGCAGAGAGACAAAGGCACACAGAGAGCATCCTGAGAGCATTTCTTCCCCGGAGCCAAGGTTGCATCCGATCGTCCAAGGAGTAAGGCAGAGATGCCGTCGCTTTCCCGAGCCTCTACCGTCACCCCCCAGAATCTAAAATAAACAATTATACTTAGATTGTTGTACCTAGGTTTTCGTCCCTTGGCTTTCTTTGTACAAGCGAGTTTGTATTATGAAGTAAAAGTCCGGTCCTCCGATAATTGTTCTGTTCTTTTATATTTCATGGCAAACATGGAGTATGGTTCAGTGTCTTATGGATAGTTGGTTTAGACTTTGGTGCTGCAGTCTCGGCACAGTTTGGACGAATGAGGCAAGTATACCTTGCCATTTGACTTACAGTATTTACATGCTTATATTTCTTATCAGTCGATCACACTAGATATATTGTACATGCCTTTCCTGTTCCTTATCAGTATACTATCATGATTATACTTGCTGACACATAGACATGATTCACGGATTCATACTGCATGGCATATAGGTAGCTCATTTATGATCTCTGGATACTTACTTGATGATTACTTCCTATATAATGTTTGATCGAATTTGTAGACTTATCATTTGTTAGAGTCGAGCTGGACGTTCATGGATGCAACATGGACAATATCATTGGGCGGGGAGGGCAGTCACTAAGCATATGAGCTCCTTTCCCACAGAGCATGCGATCGTCTCATTACCAGAGCTTCGGGGATTTTATAGTTTGCCACAGTTTTACTGTAGGGTTTTACATCATAGTTTGTCAGGTTTCCTTACCAGAGTTTCAGGGTACACCGTGATAGCTCATGCATACTAATATTGTCCTCAAGTGCATTTCACACAGACAAGTTAGTCTGCTTAGTAGTAGTGTCACTTGATCACATGTTTACTACCTGGATCACCTGTTTATTTCATTTACATGTTATTTACTGTATTTTATTTCGGCATGTATATTATGTATCTTGCTACGTCCCACTGAGGACCTGGTTTCCTTCCAGTTATATGCTGAGATCTGACATAGGATATTGAGGGTTCACTTCTTCAAGATTTTTCAGGTATCTTTAGTTGATGCCTTCTTGTCATTCTTCTGTAGTATTTCATATCTAGTTTTTCTTAGTGGTTTAGTATAATTTGTAGATGTATACTATGGATACTTGGTTGCTTGACAACTTGTATGTATTTAGGCTGGAATGGAGTCCGCTTGAATGCGTAACTGGCCATTGCCACATGGCTTGGTCCCATATATTTTGGGACTGGGGCGTGACATAGTTTTTGTAGTGGCCCATGTAGGTCTCGTCTTCGTAAAATGTACGAAGTCGTAGTAGTACTTAGGATAGACATACTAGTACGAGCCTATGACCAATTGAGAAATAAGGTTTGATGATACATCCACAACTAGGATTATAGCTTCTCTAAGACTCTCCAATATGATTTCTCTCATGTCATCTTCTTCCTCGATATGATTGCTTTTGTGTTCCATCTTTCCTATGATTTTACTAAACTCTTCCCTATTGACCTCTTGAGTAATTATTTGCGTTCCTTTTCAGTAATTGTTGGAAATTCCTTATGGATGGGTCCAGTAAAAGTTCGAGAAAGTATATTTATCCTTGTATTACGGAATCGAAAGTTTTTACAGCCAAAAAAATACTGGCGATGCAGTACTTTAGATGACAGCATCATAGTTACCTATGTTTCTCGGATTCTATTTGAACCACATTCTATGCATTTTGATTGACCTCTTCTCCTATAATTTGTAAAAAGTTTGTTTGGAAATATTTTATAGATTTAGCCAAGATAAGCTTAAGAACAAGTATTATCTGGCGTGGCAGCTGTGCATTGCAGCCATCCGTCGTATTATAGAATAAGAAAGTTCTTTGTAGCCAGATGCACACTAGCTTGGCAGTAACTTCACGTGACATAATCACAGAGGTATATGGTTGTCGAGTTTTATCTAGACTACATCTTATGCATCTCGTTGTCCTCATACCAGTCTTGGAGATATTTCGACAATATTTTCTGTCGTGTTTGACCCTTAACTTGTTTGAATATTAATATGTATTGCTCGACCCAGTCTTAGGCCTTTGTTACCTTTTATTTAATAGACAACTGAAATAGACAAACCTCGTAGTTATGTTATATAATATAACTAGAATATGTTGTTGATGTGATAATGATGTTTAGTATCTAAGGTGGGTAGATATTCTTAGAGGTTGATCGAGTTAAGCTTCTAGGCCGGGTATGGGTGGCCTGACCATATGAGACTTATCGTCTGTTAAGGGTGACTACAAGAAACAAACTGATAGGCTTCAATGTTGAAAATATAGATTTTGATTAAGAAGTGAGGCAGTAACTTTCTTAGAATTTTGGATAACATTTGCGAATCTGCGGATTTAGCACAAGTATAGTTTTGATGATTGGGCAAACTAGACCTTATAGATAGATTATTGGACAAAATTAATTTTTTGGGTTGATACTAGGATAATTAAAAATATAGTTATTGGAATCTGTAATAGATGCTTGACTTTTGTGTATGCCGATGGAAAATACAACTAGTTGGGCTCAAGGTTTTCCAGTAGGATGAATTGATGAACCAGTTCATAGAAAAGAGTAATGGAAAATGACAGCCACATATATTGAAAGATGAGTAATGCTCATAGATGTCACGACCCTATGTTAGAGATATTGTACTATTTATACTGGATGATAAATTATTTCAAGAATTTATCCTACATAGTTGGGCTTGAGGGAATGGCTGCTAGGATGTCGTTATACCCTAAATAGAGGAATGCGATAATAGTAGTTGCAAATTGCAATTGAAGAATTTAATCTTGTACTGTAATTGAGGGATAAGCACTGATAAGGGTAACTAAACATAGATAGTTACATACGCCTTTACAAGGGTTAGTATATTGTTGTAGACAAAAGGATGAGGGTTACTTCGATAAACATGAGTGAGTGAATGACAAGAACAAAATTAGGTCTTGATTGCTTCGTCAACCCTAAGCTATAGCTTAATGATGACGAGATCCCTGAGAAATTCAGATTGTGTAACCTATTACCCAATAAAGGATTAGAATGATGGACTAGGGGTAACCCTCCTTGACTTTAGAATCCTATAATAAGATATAAATTCTATTAGTGAAACGAGATTTTGAGCTTGAGAAATCTTTAGAAATTAAGTGGTTGATACCTATAAAACTACACAAGTTTGGAGGATAAAAATTTCAGGATAATAATTGTGTGATTTTTTTTCTTTGAAGGTTATATATGATTAGCTTATGGGTCGATCATGGTTGATTGGCTACACTTGGTCTTAGAATATGTTGAGGACCTATACAAATAGTCAGACTCTCGAGGAGTTCACTCTTGAAGACAAATTTATAGGAAGATGAGATGTAGTGGTTATAAATAAAGACTAAGGGACTTGGATTTGAGAGTTAAGGGCGTAGCATTAGCAGATTATGTGACTAAGCATTGTTTAGTTTCGTATATCATTAAAAGAATAGTTCATGGTATTGGATTATAGGATGATTCATGGAAAAAAAGAGGGAATCAAATACAAGAATTGAAATTTATAGTGCCATGGAAGCATCGTTGATGAATATGGGATTACAGTTTATGAAAATACTCACTAGTGACCAGGGATGCAATATCTTACGCAAAACACGTTCTTTACTCAGAGGACTTGGTGATCTATAAAAGTGAAATGATTGGGGAGAAAGGGTTATTTTGATAAAGGAATAGGAACCCAAGCACTTCAAGTGGTAAACCATTTGAAATATTAAGTGCTTCCTTAATTTCAAGTGACGAATTTTTTTTACGGTGGATAGGATATAAGCCCCCTGAATTTTAGGATTTCTTTTAAAAAATTTAAATCAATTTTTTCAATAATTTTTTATTATAATTAGTTTCGATCATTAAATGTACTTTTTTGTGACTTTAATTTTTGGAGCATCAGGGATGTCAATCTCTCGGATCTTCTTTCACGAGTTTTGTAGTAAGCAAGATTATCTTTATTTTGATATATATTATGTCCCACTCAATCTTATACCTTGCATTCTTTTTACATTACACACCTTTCTGGTCAATTTAGGCCAATTGACCATCTACAATAAATCTTGACAAAACCTTCAATTTAATTTCGGGGCTCGATGTCTATCCTACCTAATCGACCCAATATATGGTTTTGACCTATTTTGAGCCTACTACTATACAAATGCCACTCGTGTACCATCTAATTGAGCTTCCACATGCTATTATTTCATCCATGATCATAATTGATCTAAATTTATAGTTATGATCACACCAAGCCCAAACCAAACCCAATCTAACCCAAACCACCCAACCCAAGTGCATGTAAAACTCCTATCATTTAATATTTTGTTATTTGTTTTAAATGTTATTATTGTTACTACTAAATGAAGAGTTGTAGTATTAGAATTTCATTCATATGCAAATAATGTTTAGAGTATTTTTCCTAGTAATTAGAGATGGCTTAACCCAAATAGCCAATATATTATTATTATTATTATTATTTTCTTCAAACTCAAAGCCTATCTTAATAGTGTTAGAACTATATATCTTGAACTATCTCTTGAAAGTCCAAACCCATTGCCTTTCTTACATCAATCTAAGTGAACCAAATTTTTTTCCACTCCTAACTAATCCTAAGCCATAGAATTTAAGAATTATATTTTTCTAGCCATTCCCCTTTAATATCCAATTTTTTTTGTCAAATACACCAATTCGATTAGCCTACATCCTCTCCCTCCTGGGCCCATTCTGGGCGAGCCTGCCCAAGTGGGACAGAGCATTTAGAAAATGGATGGGCGGGCATTTGTAAACAACACTCAAAACCCACACCCGTTTTCGTTCCTCTCTCCAATTGAGAGAGAGCAGTAGCTTTTGCTGTATGGTTCTGTAACAGTGCTAGAGAGCACGTCGTACGATAGCTCTTTCCCTTCCACGCTAATCCCGACCACTCACCGCACATTTCTTTCCCTCCCACTCTCCTATATATAAGTAAGATTGAATCCCTCCATAAAACCCTAGACTTAGCCGCCACCATCCTCTTCTCCTTCATCTCCTTCTCCCTCACCCTCTCACCACTTCCACGCACTACCACTACTACCACCCTCGGCTATCACCTCCAACCCTTCATGTACTCTACAAGTCCGACGATACTAACGTTGACTACCTATATCCTCGACCCCCGTTGGTCTTTATCGTGCGAACACCGGTACTCAACATTGCCGTTGGCCTCGTACTCCCTCCTAGACATCACTTAAGCACCAATGCTCCAGGCTTTCGAAGGGTGCACAAGCGGTGGTAGCATGCTGCCAGTAGGAGCGCGACGTCCACGAGCAATAGCCGTGCACAGTGGCAGTACGATGCCGCTGCCACTAACCGACAAACCGTCATCGCGCGATCGACATACTCCGATGACCCTCCGTGTGCCACCATGGCACGGCAGCAACATACCCGATGCATGTTACGGTTGATTCGTGCATTTTGTACGAGAGTCCGTCGTGACGCATGTAAATTCGAACCTAAAATTTTGTTTTATTGAAGCAACTTTGGACGTATTGTTTGAACAATCCGACCGTAGGATCGTCAATACGATTCTTTCATATCAATTTCGGTATATACCTCTTTGCTCTTCTAAATTTTCAACTGTTATTTCAATTGTTTGATAGATCAAAATCGGCCACCAAGTTGACCGTTTAAATCATGTTTATACAATTTTGTGGAGCCAACTTCATAAATTTATTTCTCTCTCGTCGAAGCTTCGGTTGACGAACCACCAACTTTTTAGTGTAGCAGGTATAACCACCTTCGTGCCATAAAAATTTTAGCTTGATAGGATGTCCTTTGGTTTGTTGAAATCGACGCCAAAGTTGGCCTCTCGAAACCACAATTTTCAACTTGCAAAATTATGATTTTTAACTCGGGACTTTGGATTTGAATTCTGACGCTACCAGTGGACTTGTGGCATCGCTCTTTTTAAAATACATATATAATTTACTAAGATTGGAGTTACGTGGCCCCGACACGTATTTTTATACAAACTAGGTCCCAATGTCCGGATCAACGGATCATTTTGAGATCGGCTCATTGGAATCCAATTCTGGATGTAACCATTGGGTTCCTTTCGTTATTTTGCACTCTTTGACATATATATTACTAGAATTAGTGGACTTTGGCTCTGGCACGCATTTTTGTGCAAACGAGTCCCAACATCCGGGTCAACGAGTTATTTTGAGATCGGCTTATCGAAATCTAATTTCGGATATACCATTGGATTCGTATCATCATTCTGGACTTGTTGACATATAATTTTTTTAAGTTTAGAGGACTTTTGTCGTGGCATATTTTTTGGTACAAATGTGTCCAACGACGGACATCGTTTTGATCCAAAATTATCGTTTTGCTCATGTATCCAAATTGGACTTATAGGTAGGTTATCCTAGCTAATTTGACCACTATGAAGACGTTTGTTAGATTTTCCTTTATGTATCACCATTAATTATAATTAATTCTTATTATGTTCGTATTTTGGAATCCGTGCATCGAAACTGAGATTAGTCGAGTCCAGTGATCTCACATCGCTAAAATTGACAAGGTAACCATATAGATTACCAAAATAAAATTTTAATCTTGCGATTGATTATCTTATCTTGATTTGGGTTGTGTATGTTTCGTTGTACAGATAACGGGGTACGAACTTGATATTTTAAACCTACAACTTGTAATTTATTTTTTTTAGCAATAATGATCATAGTGACTGGTGTGAACTAGTTCTAGACGATATAATTACAAGTGTGTTAGATAACATAAGGTAATACGCTACTAGAACGACCCAAGATCTCTAGGTAGGAGTTAATACTCATACGTGTATTTTAGTGTGTGAATTTTTTTTGTGATTAGGTTGATAGATATTTGTGTGGAGTATGGTTCAGTGGCTCATGAATAGTTGGGTTAGAATTTGGTGCTGCAGTCTCGGCACATTTTGGACGAATGAGGCAAGTATACCTTGCTACTTGATTTACAACATTTATATGCTTATATTTCTTATTAGTCGATTACACTGGATATACTGTACATACTTTTCCTATTCCTTATCAATATGCTATCATGATTATACCTGCTGACACATAGACATGATTCACGAATTCACACTGCATGGCATATAGGTGGCTCGTTTATGATCTTTGAAGATTTACTTGATGATTACTTCCTGTGTTCATGTTGTGGATGCGATACGAACAGTATTATTGGGCGGGAAGGGCAGTCACTAGGCATATGAGCTTCTTTTCCACAGAGCATGCCGTCGTCTCATTACCTTAGCTTGGGGATTTTATAGTTTGCCACAGTTTTACTATGGGGTTTTACATCATACGGAGTTTTTTACCAGAGTTCCAGGGTACACCATGACAGCGCATGCGTACTAATGTTGTCCTCAAGTGCATTCCACACAGACTAGTTAGTCTGTCTAGTAGTAGTGTTAGTTGATCATATGTTTACTACCTGGATCACCTGTTTACTTCCTTTATATGTTATTTACTATACTTTATTTTGACATTTATATTATGAATCTTGTTACGTCCCACTGAGGACCTAGTTTCCTTTCAGGTATATGCTGAGATCTGACATAGGATATTGATGGTTCACTTCTTCAGGATTTTTTAGGTATCGTTAGTTGATGCCTTCTTGTCATTCTTCTGTATCATATCTAGTTTTTCTTAGTAGTTTAGTATAATTTGTGGATGTATACTATAGATACTTGGATGCTTGACAGCTTATACATATTTGGGTTGGACTAGAATCTGCTTGAATGCATATAGCTGACCACTGCTACGTTGCCTGGTCCCACGTATTTTGGAACTGGGGTGTAACATACGTTATTCAGAACGATCCAATATACGGTACTAGATCGGCACATGGACCAATTTTTCGGGCCGGACTCGTGTCGGGTTGGCCGACTGTAGCCCCCTATTTTCAAAATCTTGATTTTTATTTTTCCAAATCCTAATTTTTCTAATTATTATCATTAGTAATTATTTAGAAGCCTATTATTTTTTAATAATTTTGAAATTTTTTCTAATATTTTTCTAATTATTTATTTGAAAATTATTTTATAGTTTTGAAAAAGGATGCCGATTTTCTAATTAGAATGGCGAAGTCATAAATATTAGGAAATAAGATGGCTTTATTAATAATTGTTAGGTTTTCGAGGAGGAATACTTAACCACTAGGATTAGGAGAAAACATTCTAGAATCCCATAATTAATTAAAAATTAGTACTAATTAACCCCAAGGAATATTCTTGGAATTAACATATTTCTTGGAATATTCTTTAGAATATTCCTTTCTAACCCATGTGCTTAAGATTCTAGGATCTACATAATTGCTCCTAAAAATAGCCTAATTATTACATGGATTAGCATTCCTAATTTCTTCTAAGTGATCCTAATGACCGTATCACTATCGTGTCTATGTCCATTTTGCTAATTCAGTTATTTACATTTACATTCATTATCCTGACACGGACACACCCATGTCAACACCTACATCTAGAACTAATACCACATCTAGTTGTATCTTGTGTCCACCTGACACAAGACTCACATATTCATTCACACATCTTGTGTCTACCCCAACAATCCTGTGTCCGGTCCCCTGGTAGGGACACTTACAATCCAAATCTAAAATTCCTAACCCAAACCCAAATTCTGTGGGATCTGCTATGTTCGGCCTTGGGACTTACTGCCCCTACTGTGTTCGATCAAGCCATCGTCGCTCAGGACATGAGTCTTCTTCCTAGGGAGTTCGTCGCCGCCACGATAGTCACACCGCCACCGCTCGATCCGCCAGGGTTCGTCATCGTCGACGAACTCCTCCGTCTTCTGGAAGCTGCATCTTCTCTGGTGATGATGTCGACTGGACCGAGTCACTATGTCCAATGCTGTCGTCGAACCCTCGTAGTCATCGGAGTCACCAAAATTCCTCACTGCCGCCATCTCGACCATCGACGAACCCGAGACCACTCAGGCATAGCCACTTGTTGAAGTCCCCGGTCCATATTTGGGTCGTTGAGGTGAGCACCCCTGTAAGCCCTCTAATTTTTGAATTATTATTATTTTTTATATGATTTTTATTTATTAAACCATATTTTATTTTTATTTATGACTATAAATACACTTTATCGTAGCTTTGACTTTTGAAGCACAACATAAACCAATTTCTCGAAACCAATTTCATATTCGTGTCTGGACAAGTCCACCTTTACATAGGAATATCATGCCTTAAACTTTTGGACCAAAATGGTCATTTTTGCCTTCGCCGTAATTTCGAGTATTTTCTAATTCCAATTTGAAGCCCAAACATGATCCAAAATTTTCGATCCAATATATATTTTTGACCTATTTTGAGCCTACTATACACATGTCAATAATGTCCCACTCAATTGAGTTTCCATATGCTATTTATTTTCAAATGGCACACAAACCCAGTTATTAGACTTTTGGAACTCAATTCGATCCGATAAATTACACCGACCCGAAACTAGTCCAACTAAGGTTCGTAGGGCCAAGTCTAGCTTGTCCTAACCTAATATGATCTTTTTAGACTAATTGTATCAATTATATGCAGCAGTAATTGATTTAAATCTTTATTTAAAACATCTAATAACTACTTTCCTAAATTGGAAACCAAATCTAATGCATGGAGATACACCCTTACCAAACCTTTGAATTAAACTATCAAATCTCTACCAAATCTTACTAAATAAATTCCTATTAAATCCCAACCCTTTAAATTTCATATTTTATACTTTACTCCTTAAAAACCATCCGCCAACTCCCTTCCCCTCAAAAAATCGAGGAACCCTTCTCATTTTTGCACACATTTTTCTACCCGACAGAAACCCATCTTTTCGACCACCTCTAACACTTCTACCACCTTCATATTGACCCTAGGAAACTCCCCTAACACCCTAGTATATTCCCAACCTGCCACACAAACCCGTTGGATCGGCACAACGTGCGAAAGGCACCTAAAGTCGACTACGCTTGGGCTGAATCGATACATTATGTACGCTGACTTTGATGCTATGTTTTCTCTACTTTATGATGTCCATTTGTTACAAAACTAAAACTTTTAGATCTATGTGTCTACTTTGATCTTCAATTGGTCATCCATGTGGTTCCCTACGGTTTGTCTGTGGCGTCCGTTTTATGAATGTGTGTCCACACTGAACCAATTCTGTTGCATACGAGTTTTCGGCGACTTGTGGAGCACTTCGACTCTAAATTTTTTTGGTAACACTCTAGACACCTTGATCTATCCATCTAATATAAATTTGTGTCATTTGGTTGAGGTTTTATATTTTATTAAATTCTGTATTCATCGTGTTGTTATTGGAGCACTGAAAAATCTAGAATCTACATATCTTTTTGGACTCGAAACTATATGGAACTATTCTAAAATAAATATTGTGATTAATTTTATCATGTTCATATTTTAATTTGTTCTACCAAAATTTTCTAGAATATTATATTGATTTAAAATTAGTTGTTTCGGGTGTATAACTATTGAACAAGTCAATGAATATTGATGTCGGTTCAATATGAGACTTGTATACCATTTTTTTTATGAATAAAATAGACTAAATATTATTATAAAATATTTATAAATATATTTCCAGAAATAAATAACATATTATTACATTATTGGATAGATTTAATGCTATATATGCTAGATTAAGTTGTGTATCTAATGTGACTAGTATGGTAGTATATATTAATTATGTCTATATATGGTAAATTCATATATCGTTTGACATAAGCATGTCATTAATAGTTAGTTTATTTATTATAGGTATAGGTGACAGTATTGGCGAGGATCCCAGAGTCTGACCATCATATACGCATGTGGAGATTGCAGGCAAGTGTACCTTGCCAATGTTACAACTCATATTCCTTTCCTTTATTGTCATTTTTATTTCTTGTTTACTATCATCTAGGATGTAGAAATAGTCGATACTTTACGTTCGTATTATATTCGGGTGCCGATGATATCTTGTAGTCATCGAGTATCGACACTAGGCATTTTGTGTACTTTATTCATGTTTCATTGACACGATAGACAACATGACACCGACAAGATTCATGATACGGAGTATAATAGATTAATACTTGCACTTATAACTACTGGACTTGACTTGCTAGTTCTAGACATGGGATGGGGAGAACATTACCGCTAAGAAAAAGAATATATATATATATATATATATATATATATATATATATATATATATATATATATAAAACCTACCAATTTATTAAAGGCGGTTCGAGAACCGCAGACCAAAACCGTATACAAGGCGCAAAATGCCGAAGCCTATACAGAAATACCATAAAAAGAAGGAGGGAAGAAAAAAAAATAACCGTCGGGGGCTAAGGGGGAAGCACCGACCAGAATGCTCTCGGACTGTGGGAACACAGGGTGCTCCATTTACGACATTGGCGAGCAACTTCTCGTAAGAGCTGGTCAGCCGAGAAAATGTGACCTTCGAATCTCGCCTTGTTACGATTCTTCCAAATGACCCAAGTAGCGGCCGCTGCGACGATCTGGTGGCCATGGGAGGATGAACCCCAGGTGGCCAGTAGATCGTGGAAGCGTCTACCGCCCTGCTCAATGCTGAAAAGCTGGTTAAGGGTTGTCCAAGTCCTGTTTTTTAGCATCCCCTGACGGAAGATGTGATCGATAGTCTCCATCTGACGCTCGGGGCAGCAGGAGCAAACTGATGCTAAGCTAATCCCGATGGTGTTGAGGATGTCGTCAGTCGGTAGCTTCTTTCTAATGACTCTCCAGACGAGGAAGGACCACTTCTTAGGGATACAGGAATGCCAATAGTGTGCTATAGGAAGGTACGGCCGGCCGGTGCCCTGGATAGCGATTCTAGCCGACCTCACCGAGAATGCCCCTGACGCCTCGAGGGACCATCTCAACGCATCCTCCTTACCACTGATGTGTAACCCTCTTTTGCGGATGCCATCAGCCGCATCGTTGCCGGACCACTCACGAACCTGGTCCCAGTTCCAGTCGTCGGTCGAGGGGTTCTATAAATCTCTGATCCTACAGTCTCTCGGGGTCTCCGTAAGGCTCGAGATCATGCTGTCTCCAACCCATCACTCAAGGAATGGGTTCGAATCGCCTGCTCCTAGCTATAGTCTCATCGCTGGCTCGGCAAGGTTACGGCCGATAAAGATACGACGCCAAGCCGCTGAGGATCTGCAGTTAGATATGGCTATAGAGGGGTGGATATGTTTGAAGTATCTGGCTTTCAAAAGCCTGCTCCATAAGTTGTTGCTCGTTCGAAGATTCCACCACAGTTTTATCGAGAACGCATTCACAATACGAGTGAGTTTGGTGAATCCCAATCCCCCCTCGCCTATCGGGTGAGCCATAGAATCCCAGCTAGCCCAGTGATGCATATTCTGGCCGTTGCTATGCCCCCAGAAGAAATTGCAAAAGATCTGTTCGATCGAAGAGAGAACCTTAATGGGCGGCGAGCATGCCACTAGTATATGTGGATGGGGATGGAGGATAGCTCGTGGTTGATGAGGATCATCTTGCCACCAGGGGATAAGGTGGCATTATGCCACCCTTCCAATTTTTTTCTGATTTTGGAGATTAAGTCCTCAAATATCCCGACGTTGGATTTCCCATAGACTAACGGGCACCCGAGATAGTTGAATGGGGGCTTTGCAACAGAAAAGGATGTTAGGTTGGAGAGGTTGTTGGCGTAGTCTCTATTGGTATTGTGGTGCGCGTAGATAACGCTCTTGGAATGGTTGATTTTTTGACCGGAGCATCTAGAGTATCTTATGAGAGTATTGTGAACCACCGCCACAGCGCCTTCATCCCCGGAAGAGAGGATGAGTAGGTCATCTACAAATGCCAGATGGGTGATGATAGGGCAGCCACTGGATGTATGATAGTGTTGGAAGTTAGGGATGTTGACTTTATTGTTAAGGTTCCTACTTATGGCGTCAGCTGCTATGATAAAGACTGTGGAGGATAGGGGGTCGCCTTGTCTCACCCCGCGGTGGGATTTAAAATAAACCCCAGCACGGCCATTGATGACCGTGGAGAACCACGAGTTGTTGATGGATCTCCAGACGATATTGGTCCAAGTTTCCGAGAATTCGAAAGCTCTGAAAACCCAGATCATGAATTGCCAATCCAGTCTGTCATAAGCTTTCTCCATGTCGATTTTGACGGCGATGTTGCCTCCCCTTACCGGAAATTTTATGCAGGTGATTAACTCTTGGGCCAGCATAATATTATCCCGGATGTTCCTCCCGCGAACAAACCCGCTTTGCTCCTCCGAAATGATTTTGGGAAGAATACCAGCCATTCTAGTCGCGATGACCTTGGATATGATTTTGTTGGTGAAGTTACAAAGACTGATAGGTCAAAAGTCATGGAAGGACTCCGGGTTGTCTTTTTTAGGGATAAGGATCAGGTTGGTACTAGAGATGGCTCTAGGGTATATAGCGCCTTCGAAGAAAGCGATCGCCGCCTCTGTGATGATGTGAGCACCCTAAATTTCGGGTTGATTTTTTTTTCTGATTGTTTAGTTTCAATAAATAATTTATTCTGTTTATTTATCTGTAAATGTGCTTTTCCGTGCCTTTGATATTTGGAGTGTCAGGGATGTTCAACTCTGGAAACCTTCTTCACGAGTTTTGTAGTGGACATGATTACCTTCATGATGGTATATGATGTTCCATCCAAACTTGTTCCCTTGTACTCTTTTTGCTTCGCAGAACTTCGGATCGATTTAGACCATTTGATTATTAATTAATTTTCCCACTCTTTTCCTTGAACATTATTAGCACGTTACCGTGACTTTCAATTTGGGAGTACCAGACCAGTCATTTTCTTGAAACCAACTTCTCATGCATGATCTACTCGAGACGCTCTTCACTCATGACCTTCGTGTCCCACTCAGACACGCCATTTTATGCTCCATTTGCTTCGCACAACTTTTCTGACACGTGACCCGATTTTATTTCACCCTACGGTGTCACATTCATTTTCCAACTTGATTTGTGGGTTCCCTGTCGACCAAAACCTGTCAGCCCCAAATATGGACGTGGCCCACATTGAGCCTACTACCCGCACGAAACTTGTGTCCTATTTATTGGAATCCTCATGTGCTACTTATTTGCCCATGATCATCAACACTTATTTTTATTCAATTTTTGTACAATGTCCGATTTTGATCCAACCCGGCTTGACTAAACCCAGCCCCAGCTTCGTGTTACTCTCCATCACCATCACCCTCAGCCTCATTACCCTTGAAAAATACTAAATACTCATTCTACCTATTTTTAATTATTATTGGAAATTTCTGTTGAATTAAATCCCTTGGAATGACCAATTTTCTAATATTTAATCCTAGCCCTTGATCTACCCCAACTCATCACCACCCTCCATTCCTACATGTAAACTTTTCCCCACACCCCCTCCATATTAGCCAGCCCTAAAATTTAGGCTTGGATTTTCTCTCTCCTCTTTCATTAATACCATTATTCACTCTCATCTCTTTCTCTCTCTCCAACTCTAATATTTTTTTTTCCCACACCACTTCTTCTCCATACAGCAACCCAGCCCGAGCCAACACCTGGCCGAGCTTCCCCCATTTCGTCGGCCACCGGCCTCCTCCGTCGTGGTCGGGCACGGTTGGCCGCACCACCACCAGCAGGCCTAACCACCTCTCCTACTCCTTCTTCTCCACAATAGATCTTCACCATCATCACCACCATCAATATCCACCGCCACCTCCATCATCTGCGTGCCACCACGCCGACTTTATCGTGGCCGTACGGGCACCGCCCTCGCCGCACGAGGCCACCGCCATGGCCGTGCCTAGCTGGTCTATGCGCCGCCGAACAGAGCTGCAACCGCAGCTACACAGCAGCAGCACACAGACCGCGCGCGCTGGCAGTGCTGGCCGTGCGTCGCCGCCGGCCGACGTGCCTCCGGCGACCCCCACGTAGGTGCGCCCCACCATGGCGAACTCTCTCCTGGCAGCCACCATCCTCCGGGATGCGCCGTCAAGGCGATTCGTGCGTTTCGTACGAAGTTCCGTCGTGACGCGCGCGGGAACGATCCAGATTTCGCGTTCCGTCGCAGTGACTTCGTGCATGTTTTTCTGGGAATCCAACCGTTGGATCGGCTATTTCTTCGCTCCATCACGATCTCGGTATATCCACCTTCACTTCTATCAATTTTCATCCGTTGATTTTGTCGTTTGATACATCAAAACCGACCACCAAGTTGACCGTTTAAATTGTATTAATTTTGGACAGTTTTGCGGAGTCAACTTCGTCAGCTTGTACCTCCTCCACCGCAGCTCCGTTTAGCATGCTACTAGTTCCTGTGCGAAGCTGGTATAATCCTCTTACTACTCCTCCAGTTTCGTTTCATTGTGAGCTTGTTTGATTGGTTGAATTCGACGCCAAAGTTGTAAAATTCCATTTTTGAACACGGGACTCCAGATTTCATTTCTGACACCACCAGTAGACTCGTGGCGTCGTTCTGGCATGTTTTCATATAAAATTTGTTAGATTTGGAGGACGTGGGCCCTGGTACGTTTTTCGGTGCAAAGTGGGTCCCACAATCCGGGTCAACGGGACTTTTTGATGCCGGCTCATCGGAATCCAATTCCGGATATACCGTTGAGTTCATATCGTCATTCTGGACTCGTTTACATATAATTTGCTAGGTTTTGGTGGACATTGGATCCGGCACGTATTTCGGTGCAAGTAGGATACTAATATCCGGGTTAACGGGTCATTTTGAGATCGGCTTATCGGAATCCAATTCCGGATATGCCGTTGAGTTCGTATCGCCATTCTGGACTCGTTGACATATAGTTTGGTGAGTTTTGAGAACTTTGGTTCCGGCACGCATTTCCGTGCAAACCGGAATTTCATATTTTGGTCAATGGACTAAATTGAGATCGGGTCAACGAAATCCAATCCTGGAGATACCGTTGGGTTCGTATCGTCATTCTGGTTTCATGGACATATAATTTGCTATATTTTATAGATTTGTTTTCATGCACATTTTTCGGTGCAAAACGGCTCCGACACTGTTACCGTTTTGACCCGAAATTACCTTTTTGCTTTTGTGTCCAAATTGGACCGATGGGTAGGCTATCCTAGCTAATTTGACCATTCTGGACACGTTGGCGATGTTTATTTCATCGTCCGACAATGTTTGTTGATAATTTCCCTGAGTTTAACCTTTCTATAATTTATTAATAATTAATTCTTATAATGTTCGTATTTCGAAATTAGTACAACGAAGCTGAGATCAGTCAATTCCAGTGATCTCATATCGCTGAAATTGACAAGATGGATATGTGGATCACTATAATAAGATTACCAATTTTACCGTTGGTCATCTTATCTCGATTGCGTGTCGTAAGTTTCTACGTACAAATAACAAAGTACACTTTATATCTTTAATAATTAGACTAGAATTGACCCTGTTTGACCAGAGTTGACCAGTTGACCAAAGGTCAACTGTAAGTCAACACTTGACCTAGTTTGACTAGATTGTTGACTGGAGTTGACCTAGAGTTGATTTGACTTAGAAGAACCTAGGATAATATAGATTGTTTGTAGAGATTCATTTATTACAACTTGAACACCTTGTAACCTGTGTTACTTTAAATAGGACTCTGTGGCTTCAGTTGGACCCCCTATACTTCTCAGCTGTTCAGGTTATCAGGCGAGTACATTCTCTGATCATTTCATATCCTGCTTAGAATTATTTCCTGCATTAAATTACTTTACTTGTTACTGTCACGTTAGTCACACGGATTGGTACTATATGGATCCCTTCTTGAGATGTTATCCTTAGGGAGCATCGGGTACTACATGTTCTGTGCGTTTCACTTACATGGCGTATCACTATGCTTCATTGGTTCTTTGATCACTTGTGACATATACTCTTATGATCACAGAGTCTCCTAGAATCCTTATTCCATTTACTAGGTATCCTAGAATCTCCTAGAATCCCCATTTATGGGACATCCATGTATCACCCTTCGGGGGCCTTTGCATGGAATTATAACATAACCTGGTTGGATCCTTGTGTATTGATTGGGGATACGGGGGAGTAGAAGTAGACATGTAAATATTATCCAAGTAGTGTAGCATCAGAATCTTTCCATAGTGTAGCATCAGAATCTCCTATGCCATTTACATGTCTATATTATACTCTGACTCACTAGCCACTGTTAGTTCTCTATTGTATAGTAGATATTTCTATTACAGTTCTCTCTCTCTATTTACATACTGTATTTCCTTCAGTACCTGTATCTTACTTTACTGCATGATTATATTTTCTAACCTGCTATGAACTGTTGAGATGTATTGTGCTCGCTCATGTCCTGACTGGACCTGTTGATAAATTTTATAAATAGCCTGGAGGTTGCCTGCTAGCCTAGAGGAGACACATTAGAGGTTGTTTAGATAGCTATTTCAGTTGTCTGGAGTTGTATTTATTTATGGATTACTATATTTGAGCTTTGAGATGTATTTTTGGGTTTGTGTATCTTAGACACTTAGACTTCTATCTGCTGTATCTCTTTTGGATTTCATGTTTTATCTATCATCCTTTATGCTCTACCTTAGATGTGATTGAGTTTACATTCTGCTATGTCACCCCCATTCGGGGAGTATAAACTGCTTATCCTTATACTGTTAGATGCATGAGACCTAGGACAGCGTTCTACCGCCGACACTGCGGCGTAGGCTGGACGTTGTTACGTTCTCGTGCCCTTACTCTAGGGTACGGGTCGTGACACGTTTTTAGTGGTGGCCCATGCAGGTCGAGTTTGTGTAGTGGTATTCGAACTAGAGTACCACTACAGCCTGCAGTAGGAATAGGATATATTTTTGAGGATACTCAATCACAGTTAGGATCCCTTGAGAGATTCCTGGGACGACCCTTGAGAATCTTATTTTAACTTCGATTTGAAAACTCTTTTTTTTTCTTGATTTGATTTATCTTTACTTTCTGTTGTTGAATTTGATTTTAATGGATTATTGTTGAATTTGAGTTTGTATTTATTGATTTTGATGAATGATTGTTGAATTTTGAATCTTGATGTTAGCTGTAGCATCCGAGTTTGTATTTATATGATTTGAGGGATTTTTGTTCATTTTCGAATCTTGATGTTCGTTGATAAATTTGATTTTTGGGTATTCATTATGATTTAATTTAATTTTTGTCAAGATGAAATTATATGGGCTAGGTCATCTAAGTTATGAAATCTAGTCTTCTATCGTCACATTAGCCAGCATAGTGAGGACATATAGTCTGATTTTGGATATATTTCTCGGGTGTGGGAATTTAAGGTTTTCGCAGCCAAGCTAGCGGCATCGCGAAAATGTTAAATACCATGATTCTAGAGGTATGTGCCTAAGTCGAGGACTCTGTGATTATCGTAGCCTTGCTTACTAGTATGACAGGGATTTAGAGTACCATGATTGTGGATAGACGCATATGATTATTAGATTATACCTTAAATATTTTCGAACATGTTTTCTCTACTTTGTTTCAGTCCTTCAAAAAAAATTATTATTTGTTTTGTTTTGCTTCTCATTATTTAACTTAGGAGTAGCTTTAGCTGTTTTATGAACCTTGTGCAACTTCTTACTATGAATTTCTTCTTAATACAATGAATCGACGATTTTGCTAGACCTTATATTGGATTTGGTATTATACCTATGGTTTCAAAATGGTTCTTCCTTTAAACAGATAAGCAGAATAGATTTCATTATTATTTCTTCTTGCTATTATTATTGTATTAATTAATGATAATAATAATAAAACTGTCTTGATTTCACCAATCACCTACTTTGTAATCTTGGTAGGAATCTAAATGTTGGTCTTATCGTAGAATTAAATTTTTATATTGGGACATGAGAATATATATATATAGTGGACACAGACTCTTTGCCTGACACGTATGCATGCTACACTGATTTCCCACCTGTCTAAATACATATTACTATGTTGTTGATGTTTAAATTGTCAAAACCCCCATATTTCTGGTTCTCTGCTTTTTCCAGTTTAAATTCGTAATTCAAATATAAATTTCATGTTATTAGTTATGTTTATATCACTGCACATGTATGTTATACGTAGGGTTTCAATTCAAAAAAAAATTTAGTTGAGTTTTGTGTTTGAAATTGTCAAATCTAAGACTGTGTGCATATTAACCCTTAATACTGGATTCCAAATGTCTAGTTTAATTTGCTGTTTTATTTTTTTTAATATATAATACTTTGAGCTATATACATTGTGGTATGTAGGGATATAAATTTAGGTTTCATATTCTTACGTGTTAGGTTGTGATAAACATTGGGTTAGTTGATGTTGAATTTCTCAAAATCCTAAAACTGAATACATGTTAACATTTTCACATTGATTTCCAATGCTTAGTTCAATTTCAGATTTAATATGTAATATTGAACTATATGCATAGCTAAATGTATGGATAGTATGTTAGGGTTTCTTCTCTATCATGTTAGGATGTATTGGAAGCATTGAGTTAGTTGTAATGTTTCAAACCCCTAAAATTTGAAACTGCATTATGTTAATATTGCACTGGTTGAAATGTTAGCTTATTTTTAGATTTTGTATGTAAATGGTGAACTGAAACTGGGTTTAACCTTTCAATACTAAAGCTATAATCCTGTACAAGGACACACACACTCAAACTTAGTATACGCTGCCATGTAAACATAACCTTTCCTCTCTATGCTGTGTTCATATACCTATATATATATATATATATATATATATATATATATATATATATATATATATATATATATATATATATAGAGTTAGGCATACATGTTATAATGTATATAGATACATAACTAAATCTTTACCTCTTTACATATATATATGTATATGGTTAGCCATGCATGTTACGAATAAATAGGTTGTGTATTGTAGATTGTTTAACCAATATGCCATGAGTAGTGTAACTTAATAGCTGTTGTTTTGAAACCCAAATCCTCCTATACACATGCCTACTATCTAACCATATGAACATGTCCACATACACCCATACACACACGAACCTCATGACCTTTACATAAGGCTAGTTTTTCCTCTCTAACACACTCTATATATATATATATACATATTGTGATTGGATTTCCATGCAAGTGACTTTCATTCTTTAACTTTTGATTTTGATTTTTCTGAAACCTTTATAGATAATTGGTAGTTACTTTTCTTTATTTTTATGATAAGTACCAGTTTTCACATAGGATGGTAGGCTGTCTTACAGTTTTCATGATTTGTTATTCTGTGTCTTTTTTGGTTTAACACCCTAGACTGCTTGTGTGTTTTGATATCCTATGACCGTTTTGGTTTAGCATGACTAGTATACCTAGATGAGACTTTCACTACCACCGTATGCCATGACCCTGTATGCCGTCCTTTTGATGGTATGTTTAATTTAAGTTCTGGGACTTGATTGTGGGGGTTTGACCTAGAAGGAGTATGAACAATTTTAATTTCGAGGACGAAATTTCTATAAGGTGGGTAGGACGTAAGCACCCAGAATTTCGGGTTGATTTTTATTTTATTTTTATTTTATTTTTCTGATTGTTTATTTTCAATAAATAATTTATTCTGTTTATTTATCTGTAAATGTGCTTTTCTGTGCCTTTGATATTTGGAGTGTCAGGGATGTTCAACTATGAAAACCTTCTTCACGAGTTTTGTAGTGGACATGATTACCTTCATGATGGTATATGATGTCCCATCCAAACTTGTTCCCTTGTACTCTTTTTGCTTCGCAGAACTTCGGGTCGATTTAGACCATTTGATTATTAATTAATTTTCCCACTCTTTTCCTTGATCATTATTAGCACGTTACCGAGACTTTTAATTTGGGAGCACCAGACCAGTCATTTTCTTGAAACCAACTTCTCATGCATGATCTACTCGAGACGCTCTTCACTCATGACCTTCGTGTCCCACTCAGACACGCCATTTTGTGCTCCATTTGCTTCGCACAACTTTTCTGACACGTGACCCAATTTTATTTCACCCCACGGTGTCGCATTTATTTTCCAACTTAATTTGTGGGTATGTAGCATTTGGGTTCCTAGAATTTATTTTCAATTTTGGAGATTTTTTTTATTTTTATTTTAGTTAAAATCAATTATTAGCTAGGATGTTGATGTGGGATCGTAAGATTTTTGACCTAAGTCTATAAGTTAGATATAAGGATATTAGGTTGTATATAGCCTCTGGGCCTCTAGATAGTCCCTAGAATATTATTTCACCATTTTAGAATTTCTTAGATTTTTAGGAGATTTTTAGATAATTTTTATATATGGTTTTATTACTTTCTTAAGCTTCTAGAAATTTTTGTGAGAGCACCCGAGGGTATTTTTGAGGCCAAGTAATTTATTTGGGCTTTAGAACCCCTAAAATATTTTCTAGATTTTCTAGAAATTTTTAGGAATTTTCTGGGATTTATTTGGAATTTTTAGGAATTTTCTTGAATTTTTACTTAATTTTCTGTAATTTAAAAACATATTTCTAAATATATATACACAGTCAGCCAGGGGGGCCCACCCGTCAGCCACTGAAAGCGGGAGGGCGGGTCCCACGTGGCAGTGTAAGGGGGCGGGGAGCTCGGTCTCCGAGCCACTTGTATATCCCGAGTCAGACTCGGATAGCCGATCCCAAGCCGGCTTACTTCCCAACCGCAGGATCTGGGCGGGAGGCACAGGATCGCGCCACGTGTCCCGTCCAGCCGCGTATGAGCCAAGCCACCGACTTATATATATATATAAGTATGTTAGGTTTTTCCGAAACCCTAATTTATTTTCAGCAGTTTTTGTGGGAGAGTTCGGGAGGGATCATCGACTTCGCGGAGCGATTGCCGTTGATCTAGACATCCTTTTTGCGTGCCTTTTTTTTGTTGGAAGCGTATTGAGGTTAGGTTTCGGATTATATAATTTATTTTCTGGTATTTTGTCCTCGAAGTTCTGAATAATTATTTGAGTGTCGGTTGTCCAAAAATCAACACGTCGCACGGTTTTTGAGATTCCGAGCAATCCCGAACTCCGTTTCGCAATCCGTTTGAAGTTTTGGAAAGCTGACACAGAGCCCTAAAACATATAATTTTTCCAGAAATTCAGAGTTTCATCTAGTATTTTATTTTATTCATAGAAGTCAGTTTTGGTCAACGGTTCATCGATTTGGTCATGGTTAGCCATAATGGCGATAACTTTTGACCAAAGCGTGATTTTGTGGCACGGTCGATTCCAGTGCACTCATGGCGCTGAAATCTATCATGTTGCACACTCAGACTTTGAATTCATAATGTTTGACTATTAAGTCAACAGTATGTCTCGGTTTGCGTGCCATGAGTCCCGAATTTGGAACCGTGAATTTCCTTGGCCAAATTTTTGTGTGTAGATTGTTATTTCAGAATTAAATAGGTTAAAATAGGATTTTAGATGATTTATTCCAGGATTAAAATAGTATTATTTAGTTTAAACCATTAGCCACTTTCTAGGATTTTTAGAGTGGGAATCGTTGATCTAACTTGTGGTTTTTATGTGACGGGGTAGATCGGACTACGACGTCTTGACTTATGACTTTATCATCTATCGGAGCAAGCAAGTATCACTATGACCTATGTTTCCTTTATTTTATGCTGCATGTATCTTCGTGTCGTCGTTTCACTATTACTTCCTTTTGGTCCATGATTGTCATTGCTCATGATTAATATTGTGCACGAGAGTTAGAATCGTTAGGATATATACATGTTCATCTTTTACTCATTGTTTCCTATTGTTTACAGTTTATCGTATTGCTAATGTTTATCGTAGTGGACATGTATTGTGAGTGAGTCGGGCGGGGGAATACAACAAGTAAGCATGTGGTCAACGAATTAAATACAGACCCCCTATACATTGATTGCATAATATCAGTCATGCACCACACGTATGACTGACGGATATCCCAAGCCGTCTACATGCTGAAAGTTGGTATTCTAAAACACACAGTACACGTGACTTAATTATTGTTGCCATGTCGTCTATTGTTCTTCTTTCATCAAGTCTACCTTCTTATTGTCATCGTGTTTTAGTGGTATACCAAAGTCTACCTTCATATTGTTATCACGTCTCAAAGGTACTTTCTTATCATACAATGTCATGTCTATACTTATCTTCAGTCAAATTCTTTTTATCTTTTCTTCATGCTTGTATACTATATTGTGTAATGTAGTGTTATGGTGATCTTGCTCCAATCCTGTCTGGATAACTATTTTTCAGCTTTAGACGAAAAGATTTGCCCCGAGGTCTACGGTAAGTATGTTGGCGACCCTGACGTCACTGGCGTACCCGGTTCCAACACTGATACGAATTAGCATATTTTCTTCCTTGTGGATTCGCATTAGTTAGTAGTTAGAGTTATGGAGTTAGTGGTCTATTTTATTGCTATCCGAGTTTATTCCCGAGACTTTCTGAGTTGTAGTGGATTTTTCATATTTACAATATTGAGACTATTAAATATTTTGGTGATTATTACTGGCTTAGTTGTGGATGATATATATGTGTGTTGTGCTTGTTGTGGACCATTGTTATCATAGACAGCGTACTACCGCCGATGCTGCGGCGTAGGCTGGACTTGGCCACGTACGCGTATTCCAAAAGTAGGAGCGGGTCGTGACAAGTTTTTATGGTAGCCCATGCAGGTCCAATTTCGCAAAAGACTGCGAACTCGTGGTAGTGCTTAAGTTAGCTGTACTACTACGAGCCTGTGAATAGATTTGAAGTTAGAAGGTTATATCATCCACAAATAGGATCTCCAACCTTATGAGTCTATTTTATCTTAGGATCTTATTGTCTCTTAATTTGCATCTTGCTTGATTCTGTCCGTGATTTCTTCGATATGTTTGTATCTACCGTTCTAACCATATCCTTTCTTTCCTTTTAGTTTGCAATGGTTGAGACAAGGCGCAGTACGATCCGTAGGGGAAAAAGGGTAGCTAACCCTTATGCTACTTCCGAACCCGAGGGATCGACAGCAGAGAGTACTGAGTTCGTAGAGCCTTCTAACCATCAACAAGATAGGGTTAGTGCTGAGGATCTTCCACCACCACCACCAACAGTCCCAACCCAAGGAGTAACTATGGATGGAGCTCAAATCCTTACGATACTCCAAGGCATGATGGAGACTCAGCAGAGACATGCAGATGTTCTAGAAAGGAGCATAGAAACACGACAAGGTCGTGTGGGTACTGTTGATGGGTTTTGCAAGATGAACCCACCTCCCTTTACTAGCTCGGAGAAACCTATAGAAGTCACCAACTGGCTAGTGGAGATAGAGACACTACTAGAGGCATCAGAGCTGCCACCGGAGAAATAGATAAAAGCAGTGAAGTTGCAGCTCAAGGACAATGCACATCATTGGTGGACAGCACAAAAAAGACGGTTGGACAAGAATGTGCTATGGGAAGAGTTTACGGACCTCTTCAATACCATGTTCTTCCCCACCACTGTTCGAAAGGAGCTGCGGGATCAGTTCATACGGCTAGAGCAGGGGAGTATGACAGTGGACGAATATGATGCAGAATTTAGTCGCTTGAGTCGTTTTGCTCCTACTCTTGTGTCTACAGAAGAAGAGAAGGCGGAGAAGTTCCATTCTGGGCTGAATTACAAGTTACAGAGTTTAACAGCGTTAGTAGACCCAACATCCTATACAGATATCTTGAATGCATCTAGGCGTCAAGAATCTATCCTAAGGCAGAAATTAGCTTTCCAAAAGAGAGGTAGAGATGGTAGTAATCAAGATTCATCAAAACATCCTAATAATTCTCAGAAGACCCTTCAAATCCAGCATCAACCTCCAACTAGGGTGGTATCATCCCAGCCACAACAGCAGCTTATCCCACCCAAGCCTAAGTATAATTATTGTGGAAGAAAAGGACACAAGTGGGACCATTGTAGGAAGAGGTTAGGACTTTGTCTCCTTTGTGGAGCACCAGACCACCAAGTGCGAGAATGCCCCGTAGCACCAGCTCATAGGCCAGTTTCACAACAACAGTCTGGAGGAGCACAACGTCAAGGACAAGCATTTGTGGCTTTGACTCAATCCCAAGACATAGGTAACTTAAATATGTTTCTTTGAAAGCCTTCTTTAGTTTTAGTTGGTATGCATGCTTAGTTAGTTGTTAGTCCCGTTATGTTCCTAGCCATTATCTCTCTGTGACTTAGCTTAAGAATTTATTGCTTGTAAGAGTTAGGTATTATGCTATGCTATTTGTTATGTTTTGATTTTTGAGGACAAAAATCTTTTAAGGGGGATAGTTTGTAGCATTTGGGTTCCTAGAATTTATTTTCAATTTTGGAGATTTTTTATTTATTTTTATTTTAGTTAAAATCAATTATTAGCTAGGATGTTGATGTGGGATCGTAAGATTTTTGACCTAAGTCTATAAGTTAGATATAAGGATATTAGGTTGTATATAGCCTCTGGGGCCTCTAGA
Organism: Iris pallida; assembly: GCA_029216955.1. Taxonomy (NCBI): domain Eukaryota; kingdom Viridiplantae; phylum Streptophyta; class Magnoliopsida; order Asparagales; family Iridaceae; genus Iris; species Iris pallida. The sequence continues at coordinate 1,084,129 of JANAVB010040016.1, read as the reverse complement.
TAGTCTCTAGAATATTATTTCACCATTTTAGAATTTCTTAGATTTTTAGGAGATTTTTAGATAATTTTTATATATGGTTTTATTACTTTCTTAAGCTTCTAGGAATTTTTGTGAGAGCACCCGAGGGTATTTTTGAGGCCAAGTAATTTATTTGGGCTCTAGAACCCCTAAAATATTTTCTAGATTTTCTAGGAATTTTTAGGAATTTTTTAGGATTTATTTGGAATTTTTAGGAATTTTCTTGAATTTTTATTTAATTTTCTGTAATTTAAAAACCTATTTCTAAATATATATACACAGTCAGCCAGGGGGGCCTACCCGTCAGCCACTGAAAGCGGGAGGGCGGGTCCCACGTGGTAGTGTAAGGGGGCGGGGAGCTCGGTCTCCGAGCCACTTGTATATTCCGAGTCAGACTCGGATAGCCGATCCCAAGCCGGCTTACTTCCCAACCGCAGGATCTGGGCGGGAGGCACAGGATCGCGCCACGTGTCCCGCCCAGCCGCGTATGAGCCAAGCCACCGACTTATATATATATATAAGTATGTTAGGTTTTTCCGAAACCCTAATTTATTTTCAGCAGTTTTTGTGGGAGAGTTCGGGAGGGATCATCGACTTCGCGGAGCGATTGCCGTTGATCTAGACATCCTTTTTGCGTGCCGTTTTTTTTGTTGGAAGCGTATTGAGGTTAGGTTTCGGATTATATAATTTATTTTCTGGTATTGTGTCCTCGAATTTCTGAATAATTATTTGAGTGTCGGTTGTCCAAAAATCAACACGTCGCACGGTTTTTGAGATTTCGAGCAATCCCGAACTCCGTTTCACAATCCGTTTGAAGTTTTGGAAAGCTGACACAGAGCCCTAAAACATATAATTTTTCCAGAAATTCAGAGTTTCAGCTAGTATTTTATTTTATTCATAGAAGTCAGTTTTGGTCAACGGTTCATCGATTTGGTCATGGTTAGCCATAATGGCGATAACTTTTGACCAAAACGTGATTTTGTGGCACGGTCAATTCCAGTGCACTCATGGCGCTGAAATCTATCATGTTGCACACTCAAACTTTGAATTCATAATGTTTGACTATTAAGTCAACAGTATGTCTCGGTTTGCGTGCCACGAGTCCCGAATTTGGAACCGTGAATTTCCTTGGCCAAATTTTTGTGTGTAGATTGTTATTTCAGAATTAAATAAGTTAAAATAGGATTTTAGATAATTTATTCCAGAATTAAAATAGTATTAATTAGTTTAAACCATTAGCCACTTTCTAGGATTTTTAGAGTGGGAATCGTTAATCTAACTTGTGGTTTTTATGTGACGAGGTAGATCGGACTACGACGTCTTGACTTGTGACTTTATCATCTATCGGAGCAGGCAAGTATCACTATGACCTATGTTTCCTTTATTTTATGCTGTATGTATCTTCGTGTCGTCGTTTCACTATTACTTCCTTTTGGTCCATGATTGTCATTGCTCATGATTAATATTGTGCACGAGAGTTAGAATCGTTAGGATATATACATGTTCATCTTTTACTCATTGTTTTCTATTGTTTACAGTTTATCGTATTGCTAATGTTTATCGTAGTGGACATGTATTGTGAGTGAGTCGGGCGGGGGAATACAACAAGTAAGCATGTGGTCAACGAATTGAATACAGACCCCCTATACATTGATTGCATAATATCAGTCATGCACCACACGTATGACTGACGGATATCCCAAGCCGTCTACATGCTGAAAGTTGGTATTCTAAAACACACAGTACACGTGACTTAATTATTGTTGCCATGTCGTCTATTGTTCTTCTTTCGTCAAGTCTACCTTCTTATTGTCATCGTGTTTTAGTGGTATACCAAAGTCTACCTTCATATTGTTATCACGTCTCAAAGGTACTTTCTTATCATACAATGTCATGTCTATACTTATCTTCAGTCAAATTCTTTTTATCTTTTCTTCATGCTTGTATACTATATTGTGTAATGTAGTGTTATGGTGATCTTGCTCCAATCCTGTCTGGATAACTATTTTTCAGCTTTAGACGAAAAGATTTGCCCCGAGGTCTACGGTAAGTATATTGGCGACCCTGACGTCACTGGCGTACCCGGTTCCAGCACTGATGCGAATTAGCATATTTTCTTCCTTGTGGATTCGTATTAGTTAGTAGTTAGAGTTATGGAGTTAGTGGTCTATTTTATTGCTATCCGGGTTTGTTCCCAAGACTTTCTGAATTGTAGTGGATTTTTCATATTTATAATATTGAGACTATTAAATATTTTGGTGATTATTACTAGCTTAGTTGTGGATGATATATATGTGTGTTGTGCTTGTTGTGGACCATTGTTATCATAGACAGCGTACTACCGTCGATGCTGCGGCGTAGGCTGGACTTGGCCACGTACTCGTATTCCAAAAGTGGGAGCGGGTCGTGACAAGTTTTTATGGTGGCCCATGTAGGTCCAATTTCGTAAAAGACTGCGAACTCGTGGTAGTGCTTAAGTTAGCTGTACTACTACGAGCCTGCGAATAGATTTGAAGTTAGGAGGTTATATCATCCACAAATAGGATCTCCAACCTTATGAGTCTATTTTATCTTAGGATCTTATTGTCTCTTAATTTGCATCTTGCTTGATTCCGTCCGTGATTTCTTCGATATGTTTGTATCTACCGTTCTAACCATATCCTTTCTTTCCTTTTAGACAAGGCGCAGTACGATCCGTAGGGAGAAAAGGGTAGCTAACCCTTATGCTACTTCCGAACCCGAGGGATCGACAGCAGAGAGTACTGAGTTCGTAGAGCCTTCTAACCATCAACAAGATAGGGTTAGTGCTGAGGATCTTCCACCACCACCACCAACAGTCCCAACCCAAGGAGTAACTATGGATGGAGCTCAAATCCTTACGATACTCCAAGGCATGATGGAGACTCAGCAGAGACATGCAGATGTTCTAGAAAGGAGCGTAGAAACACGACAAGGTCGTGTGGGTACTGTTGATGGGTTTCGTAAGATGAACCCACCTCCTTTTACTGGCTCGGAGAAACCTATAGAAGTCACCAACTGGCTAGTGGAGATAGAGACACTACTAGAGGCATCAGAGCTGCCACCGGAGAAATGGATAAAAGCAGTAAAGTTGCAGCTCAAGGACAATGCACATCATTGGTGGGCAGCACAAAAAAGACGGTTGGGCAAGAATGTGCTATGGAAAGAGTTTACGGACCTCTTCAATACTGGAGATACCGTTGGGTTCGTATCGTCATTCTGGTTTCGTGAACATATAATTTGCTATATTTTATAGACTTATTTTCTTGCACATTTTTCGGTGCAAAATGGCTCCGACACGGATACCATTTTGACCCGAAATTACCTTTTTGCCTTTGTGTCCAAATTGGACCGATGGGTAGGCTATCCTAGCTAATTTAACCATTCTAGACACGTTGGCGATGTTTATTTCATCGTCCAACAATGTTTGTTGATAATTTCCTTGAGTTTAACCTTTTTATAATTTATTAATAATTAATTCTTATAATGTTCGTATTTCAGAATTAGTACAACGAAGCTGAGATCAGTCAATTCCAGTGATCTCATATCACTGAAATTGACAAGATGGACACGTGGATCACTATAATAAGATTACCAATTTTACCGTTGGTCATCTTATCTCGATTGCGTGTCATAAGTTTCGACGTACGAATAACGAAGTACACTTTATATCTTTAATAATTAGACTAGAATTGACCCTGTTTGACCAGAGTTGACCAGTTGATCAAAGGTCAACTGTAAGTCAACACTTGACCTAGTTTGACTAGATTGTTGACCGGAGTTGACCTAGAGTTGATTTGACTTAGAAGAACCTAGGATAATATAGATTGTTTGTAGAGATTCATTTATTACAACTTGAACACCTTGTAACCTGTGTTGCTTTAAATAGGACTCTGTGGCTTCAGTTGGACCCCCTATACTTATCAGCTGTTCAGGTTATCAGGCGAGTACATTCTCTGATCATTTCATATCCTGCTTACAATTATTTTCTACTTTAAATTATTTTACTTGTTACTGTCACGTTGGTCACACGGATTGGTACTATATGGATCCCTTCTTGAGATGTTATCCTTAGGGAGCATCGGGTACTACATGTTCTGTGCGTTTTACTTACATGGCGTATCACTATGCTTCATTGGTTCTTTAATCACTTGTGACGTATACTCTTATGATCGCAGAGTCTCCTAGAATCCTTATCCCATTTACTGGGTATCTTAGAATCTCCTAGAATCCCCATTTATGGACATCCATGTATCACCCTTCGGGGGCCTTTGTATGGAAGCATAACATAACCTGGTTGGATCCTTGTGTATTGATTGGGGGTACGGGGGAGTAGAAGTAGACATGTGAATATTATCCAAGTAGTGTAGCATCAAAATCTTTCCATAGTGTAGCATCAGAATCTCCTATGCCATTTACATGTCTATATTGTACTCTGACTCACTAGCCACTGTTAGTTCTCTATTGTATAGTAGATATTTCTATTACAGTTCTCTCTCTCTATTTACATACTGTATTTCCTTCAGTACCTGTATCTTACTTTACTGCATGATTATATTTTCTAACCTGCTATGAACTGTTGAGATGTATTGTGCTCGCTCCTGTCCTGACTGGACCTGTTGATAAATTTTACAGATAGCCTGGAGGTTGCCTGCTAGCCTAGAGGAGACACATTAGAGGTTGTTTAGATAGCTATTTCAGTTGTCTGGAGTTGTATTTATTTATGGATTATTGTATTTGAGCTTTGAGATGTATTTCTGGGTTTGTGTATCTTAGACACTTAGACTTCTATCTGCTGTATCTCTTTTGGATTTCATGTTTTATCTATCATCCTTTATGCTCTACCTTAGATGTGATTGAGTTTACATTCTGCTATGTCACCCCCATTCGGGGAGTATAAACTTCTTATCCTTGTACTGTTAGATGCATGAGACCTAGGACAACGTTCTACCGACGACACTGCGACGTAGGCTGGGCGTTGTTACGTTCTCGTGCACTTACTCTAGGGTGCGGATCGTGACAGATGTCTTTCTTGATAATATCCCAGCAAGTGCGGAAGAATACCCCCAAAAACCCGTCTGGTCCTGGCATACTGTGCTCGTTCAGAGCCCACACCGCATCTCTAACTTCCTGCTCTGAGGGCGGGTGGTTCAACTGGGCGTTGTCGGTGTCATTAATGAGGAGGAAAATTTCGTCTAGGAATGATCTGTCTTTGTGAACCGTCTCTTTGGAGAATAATTTAGAATAGAAATCTGTGGCTGCCTCATGGATGCTCTTTTGGTCGGTGATAATGTTCCCATTGTCATCAGTTGTTCTGTGAATCGAGAGCTTCTGTCTGAGCCCGTTAACGCAGGCATAAAAGTACTTCGAGTTCTTGTCCCCCTCGCTGTTCCATTTCAACCTCGCTTTCTGCTTCCAGAAATCGGTCTCTACCTTGATCCTGAATTTAAGCATAGCCTTGGTGAGGTTAAGGGATCTCCTAGCCTCAAAGGACCGATCCGTGATGACCAGGGCTTCGGCGCGGGTGACGTCGTCCTCGGCGACACGAACGGCTTGAAAGATGTCGCCGTATGCGAGCTTGCTCCAAACGGACAAGGCTTTCCTGGTAGCCTTAATCTTGTTGCTCACCCGAACAAGGGGGTTGGGGGAATCCTCGTTGTTCCATGCTTCCGCAATGATGCCCAGAAAATGGGGATGCCTAGTCCAGAAGTCGAGGAATTGGAAGTTCTTTTTGGATGAGTTAGTCTTGTTGTTGATCTCAATCAAAAGGAGAGTGTGGTCTGATTCTGTGGAACTGAGGTGGGACAGATTGGTGGTGATCCCCATTCCGTGCCAGAGGGCGTTCGTAAGGGCACTGTCTAGCCTAGAGTATTAACGACGGTCGCCGTCCTGCATGTTGCACCAGGTGAATGCATTACCAGAGAACTGGAGAGTGGTTAAGTGGGCGTTGAAGATGAAGTTGTTGAAGTCAAGCATGGCCAGAGCGGGAGGGGGCGGCCTCCGATTTTCTCCATGCTGCAGGTGATCGCGTTGAAGTCCCCAATGCAAAGCCATGGGGAGTTGGTGTGGAGGTGATGGATGTTAAGGAGGTCGTCCCAGAGTTGTTTCCTCTCCGCAACATCGTAGCTGCCATGGACCGCTTAAAGGATGGCGCGATTGGAAAGTCTCGGGTGATCGAACCAACAGGAGAGGGCCTGCCGGGAGTCGTGGATGACTCCTAATTTGACGTCCTTCGAGCAGAGGATCCAAATATCATGTCTACCAGCTATGGCTATAGGAAGGCCCAGTTGCAGTTGGATACATTTTAATCATTTGGAATGGATTTTGGGTTCAAGAATGATAAAGATGTCGATATTGTGGATTTTTCGTAGATTGATAATTCTTCTTAACGTCGGTTTGTTCGCCAGATCGCGGACATTCCAGGATAGGATGTTAAGCATTAAGGATGTTGAGGGAGTTTTTTTTGTCCCACTTGGCAGCGGATCTGGTTTGGATGGTAGAGGTTACTGTGGGACCGTGGTAAGCATTAGCCTCTCCCGAGGTGGAAGGACCTGCCTCCGTTGGAGGTCGATGATCGTTGCATGATTGCTCCTGCGGGGTCTGTAGCTGATTGACCGATTCTTCGACCGAGTCCAGGATAGGATTCTCTGGTGGGATGATTATGGAGTCACTGGTGCTCCCTGTCCGAAGATTGGTTTGCTGAAAGGGGAACCCCACGACAAGGACCTGGAGCCCTCTCTGAACAAGGTCTGGCCCTAGAATAGCTAGGGCCTCTACCATGGGATCTTCAATGGTGAGCTGTCGATTGGTTTCGGAGGTATCGATAAACTGTTCTACGCCTGCCTGATTGGGGAGAAACTCGGTGAGCGTGCAGTCGGCAAGGGGAGAGGCTGTCTCTTCTGGGTCTTCTGCGTCCTTCGAAACAAGGGCATCGAATTGGTTGGATAGGATGAGAGGTTGGGTGCACTGGAGGATCAATGCTATGCTTGAATTTTTTCTATTGTCAGTCGAGGTGTCTCCAGAGCCGAATCGAGTGTGCGAATTCGGGCGTTGTAGGAGAGGTGGTCTGGGTGTCCTCTCCTCGGTAGGCTCACTGACTTTTCTGGGTTGTTTCTTCTTTAGTTCTGGATGAAGTCGGTGGCGGTGCCTCGTGAGATGACCTCTTAAGTAGCAGTGGTTGCAGAACATGATGTGGTTGTCGTAAAGAATTTGTTGGGTGTGGGTTCGGTTGCCCAGTTCGATGTTGATGAAATTGGGTGGTTTGATGGTAAGGTCGAGTTCCACACAGATTTTGGCATAGTGGGCTTTGGTGAGGTTACTGGTCTCAGGGGCGGAGGCCACATACGTACCGAAAGAGTTGGCGATACGCCTAAGAGCCACTGGGACGAAGCAAATCAGGGGCAGATTAGGCAGAGTGATCCAGGCGGCAACTGTCGTCGAGTCTTCTTTGGTGCTAAAGCTAGCTGACCACTTGATGATTTTTATCTGATGGGAGTCTATCCTGCACGTGCCTTTGGACCAGACTGTCTTGTGGTCTAAGTCGGATGAGAGGTGAAGGAGAATGTGTTTGGGATCAAGGGGGTAACACGGTAATCCGTAGTGAGTTTCCAGCTGGCAATCGTCTCCTGCACCCTAGGGAGCTTGGGACACCCGGAAGAAAATTTGAGGAAGAAAGTGAGAGGGAATGAATTCGCTAGTGAGGACAACTTCTTGTCGGTGAATGGAATCGATGGTGCGCGAGACTCCTGGGAGTACTCTAAATCCGGGAGATTGATGTCTGGGACGAGAGGCGCCTTGGCAGACGCCAGGTCCGGACGAAGCTTGGCTGCGAAGGTCGACGGGGGGGGGGGGGTCGGCCGAGGAAGGGATCATGGATGGGCTACTGGAAGGTGAAAGAGAAAGTGAGGTGGGGATATGCTCGAGGCGGTGGGTGACGACAGCTGGGGTTGCCTGGGGGATGCACTCTGGAAGGGTGATGGGCAGTGGGGTCCGCTCAGGAGCTGAGCTCGCTCCGCTCGCAGAAGAAGGCACCACGGACGTACCTACTGCAGAAATCGGGACGTCCTCAGTGGGATCCTCTGGCTCAGACGAGCAGATGGCGGGAGGGGAGCATCCCGCTGACACCAAAGAGGCGGTGGAGGGATAATAGGGGGAACAAGAGGAGGGCCGGGAGCTTCGGACGGGGAAGTGGTAGGCACGAGAGGGAAGCCAAGGTCCTCTGAGGGAAAGCCAGGGGTTGGGACACCAACCAAGGGGCGGGCTGGAAGGGAAGGGAGGGTGAGGTCCTGGGTGGGATGAATGGGGAGGGAGAAGGAGGAGGTGGCGTGAATCGCAGAGGATGGGGAGAGGAGAGGGTCGGTGTGGGGGGAAGTAGCATAGAACGCAGAGTAGGGGGTGAGATGATGAGTAGCATAAAGGGATTGCTGAGCTTGGAAGTCGGATGAGGGGGTGGGTCCTCCTGAAAGAGCCGGGCGTAAGAATTCCATAGCAGGACCATGCTCTCCTGAGTGGGGATACGCGGTCAATGCGCCAGGCGCGTAAAGTCCAATGGACTGGGACGCGTAAACCTCATTGATGGTGCAGGCCCCACTAGTAGGCTGAGCGTAGATGCCACGGAACAAGCCTGGCTTAAAATAATAATCAAGGGTAGGGAGGGCCCCACCATAGGGCTGAGAAGCATAGTAGGAGTTCCACACAGCAGCGGTAGGAGCGTGAGCAGCGTAATAACGCTGATCCTGAGTTGTGTGGGACCGACTAGCGTAAAAAGTAGAATTACGCTGAACTCCAGCTGGGTGGGACCCACTAGCAGATTCGTTGGAGAGGTAGTACGCGTCGCCATGAGCAGCGTAAAAACCAGAGTTATGCGCTGGCGGTCGTGCATAAAAATCTAGGACAACCTCGAGTTGGGCGCCAAGAGCAGCGTACCCGAGGTGTCTATCGATGGGACGCCCGACAACTGCACCGCAGGGAGGCTCCCACCCGTTGGGTCAGAAGACCCGTTCGAAATTCGAAAGAGGACGGAAGAATGGGGGAGTTGCAGCCGATGGTTGATCACAGCAGGGCTGCCAGCCCAGGAGGGCGCGGCCCGAATGCTGGAGGGCGCCACGACCGGCGGACGGGGCGGGGGCGGGGGAGGAAAGCCGGGGGCTACCGGGCGCCGAGGCGATGGCGCCAGATAGGGGCGGAGAGGGGCCGAGAGACGGAGATGACGAGGGCGGCTGGGTCTGTGGGGGAAGGGATAGGGGAGCAACGGGAGGAAGATGGGCCACCAGAGCGAGAGCATCGGCCGGCCAAGGGGGCGGCATCGAGCTCCGATAGAAGGCCGCCGAGGGCCTGACTGGACCGAGCGGGGGGAGCCCCTAGGGACTCCCTAGGGACTCCCCAGGGAGTGGACCGAAGATTCAAGGGGGGGACGAAGACTCTACAGACTTGCCATTATATATATATATATATATATATATATATATATATATATATATATATATATATATATATATATATATATAGAGAGAGAGAGAGAGAGAGAGAAATAATAATAATAATAATAATAATAATAATAATAATAATAATAATAATAATAATAATAATAATAAATAATAATAATATATTTATCTACTTGATCCACTTATATATATATATATATATATATATATATATATATATATATATATATATATATATATATATATATATATATATTGAGGGTGTCCACTTCTTAATGGTGCTTGGAGGCATGCCTCCAAGGGGCTCGAACCCGCGCCACTGCGCCGCGGTGCTCCACCGTTCCCAACGGGCTACGGCCACTGGGACATATATATATATATATATATATATATATATATATATATATATATATATATATATATATATATATATATATATATATATATATATATAGTTCTGCTCGAATATCCTCATTTTCATATAGGGACTTGGATGGTATTCTACTAGTATACCTTCGTCTCTATAGCAGAGCCTCCGTAGTTATCTACTTGGTCCACTTATATGTCCTTCTGGTCCCATGACACGGTGCCTGAGGGCAATAACCTGCTGAGTAGCTTGTGAGCCTCAGTGGCTAAGTCTGATATCGAAAATTTGTTCTCACTTGCATATCACGTAGCTGGTTAGGGTAGTACCCTTTCGTTTATGTTTTTTTTACTGTTAGTTTGGCATGTTGTATGTACCTTTCTATGTCCCCTGAGGACCTGGTGATCTCTCCAGGTAGTTGCTTATGCAGAGATAGTCCGCTAATCGTGAAGACATTGCTATATTTGATTCAAGTTTTATCGTGCTTCCATATTTTATCCATTATTTATTTTTTGCTATTTAGTCTAGTTTTCTGGACATGTACTATTATTCGGGTTTAATTGAACATGTATGTTATTGTGCTGCAGACCATGACACATATTGTTTATTCTGGATGTTTCTTATTTTATGGATTGAGATATGTGTAAGTTAGTTGACTAGATGGATAGATATAGAAAATTGAGACAGCTTATACGTATTTGAGTAGAGGTGAAGTCCACTTGATACCTAGCTTGCGTGTATACCTAGGTGGCCCATGCATATATATATATATATATATATATATATATATATATATATATATATATATATATATATATTTGTTATCATTGGTGCGCTCTCTCTCAAATGTTCCTCGGCATGTCCATACAATAAGTCTAAATATTTTCGAAAGCTCGTACAAGCGTTCAATCTAACGCATCGGTAGGCTGTTGCCAAATACGTCGATAGGGCCTTTGTGCCGAACGTTGCAAACTTGACGCGATAGAAAATATGTGCTGCTGTTAACAAGTCGCGTGCATGCCTAATTAGTCCAACGTTGACCCTAGCAATTGAGCGTGCAAACTCGGAATGTAGTCCGCACAGGATGGCTATGCACACGGCCTTTTGGCTAAGTTGTGTTTCGCGTCGCGCACCTTGACCCTTGGTGCAAACGAGTTGCGAGCGATATCAAGTATCGTTCGGTCGGGAACGGAGATGCACTTAGAGTGTCTATCGATAGGAACGCTATCGGACTAACGCTTAGGCGTACACGGAAGATTGATTTGGATTTTGAGGAAATAGTGCGAACGACTTAGTGCGTCGATACGATGTGAGCGACTACGTTAGCGATTCGTCGAACGAATCTGAAGGATATCTTAGCGCATGACGCGAACGTGATTGAGGACTAGATCTTATGGCTTGAATCCGAGTGGTGTATGTGATAGGTTCGGAGAAGAATAAGAATGAGTGTCGACGATTAGTCGAGTGGCTCGAGTCCGAGTGGTGTATGGTTTGTCTTGGAAATTGTTCGAGTGAATATTGAGGATTACGAGTATGTCGGCAAGGCGATGTGATCGCGCAAAGCGTTAGAATGCGTCACGCTTAGTTGGTCGTGACTTCGAATGTCCCGAACGAGCATTTCGTTCGGACAACTTGTGAATGAGCAATGCGACTTGAGTTTTGAATAATGATCTTGAAACGAGCTTGAGGAAAAGCGACTGAACTTGATCTTGAGTATTGAGAAAATTGAGGAATATCCAACTCGGACAACAGCATCAACGCACGACTCGAAATTGGTTGCAAAGGAAGATCGTCAGGTTACGCATATCGTCGATGGTATTGAGGCGTATCAAAGATCGATATGCGATAACTCGGGGGCACTCTGACTCGGCGAATGACGGTCGTGCAAATGTCATTGTTCCGTTGGACACTATACTTGAAATATTAGAAATGTGTCGAGGAAAGGATAGACTTGGCTCGAGGACTTTCTAAGTTGAACGAATGACGATCGAACTATCGAACTTGGCTTGGATGAAAACTGAAATGTTTGGATTTGCTTCGTCGACAACCACAATGTTGATGTTCTTGTCTTATGCGAGCGCTACTCCAGCCTCGCACATGCGTCACACCGATTAGGGCGATCACTCTGCGTGAGCGCTGGTATGGTGATTCATACAGCGGGAGTGGTCGAACTTGTACGGTGCGACAGATTGTGCTTTGACTTGTGGCTTGATACGAAGTTCGACTCGAGATTGAATTGGTGTGCTTGAAGAATCGAACTTAAGGATTGAGTAGGTCCAATCCGTGTACCGAAAATGAGTTAGTCTAAACTCAAACAAGAGTTACGCCCCGATGAGAATGATTATTCCGCGGGAGCGTTGCGTGGTGATTCATGAACCGCCGTAGATAATCGGACTCGTGTGAGATTGGGGCGCAACGTATTGTCGAGCGAGACGACCTCGTGATCGAATACATGAATTGGTTAGAATTGGTGAATTGAAGGAATTTGAATATACACAATGCGTGCCATAATACGAATTAGGTGATCGTGCTTGATGTTTAGAAATTTGAGTGACGCGAGCTTGGGTAGAAGACCCCATATGATCGACTCTGGTTTGACCCTAGGATAGGGGTCAGTGTTGGCATTATTGTTGGGGAACTATGATTCCAATCCTGACATTGACTTAGCCTCGAAAAGAAATGGCCTAGCGGTTAGGCGAGATGCCATGTTTCATGAGTTATCAGTCGAAGGATTGATCTTGAGGATTGGCATGGATGGATAGCGTGAATCACGAATGTAGAAAACCCTGCTCACGAGATTCGGCTGACATGCATATATTTCAGGGACGCCTGGGTATGTGCACGATGCGACTCGAGTGAGAATGACAAATTCTTTATCATACGGCTTGGTTGAATGCATGTATTTTGGGGATGCTTGAAATGCGTGCACGATCCAGCCAAGTGATACGACGAGTTCAAGCAAGGCTTGAAAGATGGGAGTGTGTCGAGATCTTGAAATCGTGTTAAAGGAGTGATTGATAATAGTGCGAGCGTGGCTCAGAATCGAAGGAACGCGTAGGCGAAATGTGTACGATTAAGTCTTGGCCATAGAAATGGTAGGATAGCTTGCCTTCAGGAAAGTCTCGAGGACGAGACTTGTTCTGAGTGGTGTATGATGTAGTGCCCCGTCCCGCAAAGTCAATCGGAGGAATCGAAACGCCGACGGCGTTCGGCCTTAGCCTTGCAACGGCTTGCTCGGAGACATCGCTCAGGTGGGGTAGTTTCGGTGAACTCTCCTCATCTTTGCCTTCACATAATAAATCGTGTTTTCAACTTGCACAAGTTAGGCTTGATAATAAAAGCTACGCATCCACATAGCTAAGGGAATAATCCCGACGGTTTGAATCGAGTTAGAACATGGAAAACGTCCCACTGTCGGCTTAGAGTTGGTGCACGGTACGCTTTGAAAATGACACTCGGTCCTTCGTCCCGTGGCTTGGGAGAAGGAAAGTTGGTCTTCGGTGCAAAAGCTGAGAGTTAGCCTAAGTCATAGGCGTCGCCCGCACAAATGCTTGCTAAAGCATGCTCGGTCCTGTCCCGCAAGGCTTGGCGTAGCCTTTACTCGTCCCTTGGGTTAAGTCGTAGGCTTGAGTGAGTTTGGCAAAGTTATGCCGATCGACCTAAGTTATTCTACGTGCTGTCCCGCTCATTCTGCGGTTGTCAAGTTAAATAGTCCCACGATTCCAAGGCCCGTCATATGAAGTATGACTTGGGCGATAGCGTTGCGTAGAACATGTGTTGGTCTAAGGCACGAGCCACGGTTGGTTCAGTGGAAACTTATCCACGGTCGGTCGATCCATAAAGAAACACGATATGTTCAAGTAAAGCGGGTAGGCTATGCGATAGCCGATCCCCGAGTCCAAAAAGAATGTTAAGTCTAAGCGATGGTTAGTCGCCGAGAAGAAATTATATCGGGACTGCGGTTCAGTCGCCGAGGCAACCCTGGTTTGGGCTCTGCAAAGGAAGTATGTAAAAAGGTAAAGCAAAGTAGCTAAATGATGATGATGAGACCATGCATTACGTTAAGTCTAGAAGTTAGCGTAGGCGCGTGGTCATGGACAACTTGTCGACAAGGGATGGTTTCTTCGAGCGGACACCCTGGGCCATGGGACCGTTTCGGCCTAGGAAGAAACAAGGTATAGCCGAGCTGGGTAATAGGCAATCGGTAAGACGGGGACTTGCATCGGGGCTCGCTACTTGCGTTGCAAGGGTCCCGTATTACCAGGCTATGTCCAAGATGGCTAGTTAATGCCAGTGACCTTTCATATAGATGTGTCGGCACGGGCGGCAAATCTGCGTGCGTGCCTTTGGATTGAGTTGAGTTTAAAAGTGTATGAAGTTAGTAAACACAATGCCTGGGCCTAAGATTTGGCTACAGCGTGTAGCGGCGTGCTTCGGCACTAGATGTGGCGGTGAGTGTTAAGTTGATGGCATAGAGTTGCATGAGTTAGGCTTAAGCTATTGCGAGTTAAGTCAAAAAGGGCCGTAGGACAAGTTGTGTGAAGTTACGTTGAGTTATTTGGCACGACCGAGTCGTTACGTCCCAGAGTTTGGCACGAAAGATAAGTATGAGTCGGTGCGTCAACAATGCAAGCACGAGAAAGGTCTAGAGGCAAGGAAATGGAGTCTTTCGTGTAGCTGCGTCTCTGATTATGGCCGTAAGGCGAACACGACTTGATAGGTTAACGTTGTGGGCACGAAGAGTGGTCTAGTGACAAGTATGAGTTAACGTTGACATTGCAAGCACGAGATGGTTCCGATACACAAGTTGCGCTAAGGCGCCGGTCCTAAAACTGATCTTAAGGCAAGACTAGAAAGACAATCGAAAGGGATTTAAGTTGCACAAAGTAAATGAACGTGTAGGTTTTGTATGGGTGGGCGAGAAGCTCACTCCACCAGTACAGTGGTACTGACACCCACACAGTGTTTTATGTGCAGGAACAGGTAGAAGCGACGTGGTGCGGAGCTCGCTTGGATGCATCGAGGCACGGAATTCCTTGGCGAGTCGAAGCGTACAGCTGCGTGATCTGAAGACTTATACAGGACATAATGTATGGACATCGCCTTCCGAAGCTTCTGCTGGATTCAAGTATTGTATCGAGAGATGAGAGAGAGCAGAGTGACTTGTAAATGAGAGAAAAGTGAGCACGAGAGACATTGTAATTTGGCCTTGCGCCCACAGATGTAAACTTGTATTCAATATCAATAAAAGAGATTCTTTTGAATGACTTGTGTTCATGTGTTCTTCTTTAATTCCGCTGCAATGTTTTCAATGATTCTGCTTGGGACTTCTGTGCGACGACCCCGTCGCCGCCGTTGTAATCGGCCGTTATGGAATTGCCTTGCACGAGCTCAAGTCTAGGCTCGTGCGGCATCACGCCTTAGCGAGGACGATCGCTCCTACGGGAGTTGGTCGTGACATAGTGGTATCAGAGCCAGGTTTCGATCCTGGGACCTGTGGGTTATGGGCCCACCACGCTTATATATATATATATATATATATAGATATATATAGATATAAATATAAACACCTAAATAAGTCATATTGGCTACGAGATGAGCAATGTCAATAAAAAATGTCGCTAATTATGTCGCATTTAGCGACAAACCAAATTGACGTCACTGGATGTCACTATCAGCGACTGTCAGTGACATTTAGCGACAAACATCATTATTTAGAAAGAAAACATCGCGGGTCCGTCAGAGAGCGTCATTGTTTTTTTAAACAGCGACGTTTGGCGACTCCTTACATGTATGTCGCCAGTATGTTAGTAAACAACGTCGTTTAGCGACATCCTTTACGGACGTCGCTAAATTATTTCATATAGGGTTTGCTGGCCGATTGACTTTTTATTTTTACTCCCCCAAAATTTTTAATTTCGTGCCTCTCCCCAAAATTTCTCTCCCTTTTCCCCTCTCATCTCCGGCGACCCCCACCCCTTGGCAACCCCTGTCTCTAGCACCGCTCTCGACTCCGGCGGCCCCTCTCCCCGGCGACCCCCTTTCCCCTCCCCTTGACCCTCTCGTCTCCTTCCCCCGGTGCCCCTCTCGACTCTGGCGACCCCTGTCCTTTCTTCTCTAGTGACCCCCTTCCCTACGTCTCATTCCCCGATTTCTCTCGAGGCGACTCATAGCCCCGACGACCTATTGTCCCAGCGATCTACTGCCCCAATGTCCTCCTGTCCCAACGAGCCTCTGCCCGATGAACCGCTGTCGCAGGCTCAGGCAGGTAACCCTAATCCTAACTCCCTCTTGCTGACACTGACACTGACACATCCTTTTGCTGACACGACACGACACACATATATACATCGTGTGTAGGTTGGACATTGACACACTCACTAATACGACATACATACATACATCATGTGTAGGTTGGACACTGACACGACACTGACACATATGTATAATTTTATAGTTCTATGTATCAGTAATATAGAGATAGGTGTTAATGTATCAGAGGGAAGATAGGTAATAATTTCAGTAGAAGTTAGCTACTTAATAGCTTAAATAGCAGCAACTGTAGCAGTAGTTAGATGAGTTCTTGTACATAAATCAGTCCTATATAGGACATAAATTTGTATCTGCTATATATGGCCATCTATGTATATCAGTAAAATAACTTAAAGAAGGCTACTGACCAAATGTTTGGCTTGGTTTGGCTTAGGAATGCTGCTTTAGGCCAGTAGGTGATGGACAGCATGGCCAGGAGAGTGAGGGCCATGATGGCCTGCACTTAGGCTTGACTGATGGAAAGTTCGAGCCATTGGCCTATGTGTGCCATGAGATATGGAGGATCATGAATTAAAGCTTATGTGACTGTCAAATCTGACAGTAGATTAAAGGAGATAGGCTCGGGCATGAAGGGCATTGTATAGCTAACTGAAGAAGGGGAGAAGTGTAGGGCCATATTAAGTTGGTAGCTAACTATGGTGAAGTGAAGTGGGAGTGTGGCCTTGGCCTTAGGTTATTATGAGTGGATCAGTTTGTTGGCCCATTGGTCATAGTCAACCTGATTTTAATAGTTGATCAAAACTCTGTCTGGATATACGAAGCTTGTTGGGACATCTCAGCTCCTTGGACATAAGCAAGATTGGATATTCACTCCGTTCAAGACTGAAGATCTGTTTGCCTACTTGAGTCTGTACTTCCTATGCAATGTAATTTTTTTACTTTATTTGAGTCTAGGAATACATTGTACACCGAGTCGTACTGGCAAATAGGCTACTCCCAAATAGTTCAAAATGTTTTTAAAATGACCTATCAAAATATTTACAAAAAGGTTTTCAAAAAGGTTTTCAAAAATCACCAAAAATCTGTTTTAAAAACCCTAACCTAACCCTGACAGAACTCCGCCAGAGTTCGGCCAGAGTTCGGCCAGAGTTCGGTTGGTGGCCGTTTGATTTCTGAAATTCTCTAGAACTTGGTCCTCCTGCAGTTGCGGATTTGACCGAGATTTGCTCATCGAGTTCTGCCCGAATTCTGCCCGAATTCTGACAGAGTTCTCCCTTTGGAATTCCTATAAATAGAGATGGATTTCGATCATTTCAATTCACTCATTCACTTTCAATCTTCTCTCTATCTAAAAAGCTTTCTGCCTTCCAAAGAGTTTTCTAGAGCTTACAATTTCAGATCCCAAGCCAGTTACAATCCTCTAGTCGATTTGCCAGTGCGGTACGGTCTAGAAGTTTCTGAGAGATTGTAATCAGAAGGCTTGATTGAAGAATACCTCTTCACATTTGAAGTTGGACGAGTTCTTCGTATCAAAGCTCGCGTTGTAGAAGTTGCAAGGACTTCGTAAGAAAACTTGCGGTTTTTCCTATAGTGGATTCAACTGGTAGCAAGAGTTCTACCGACTGGATTAGTCCTCAACAGAGGGATACCAGTATACATCGCTGTCTTTGCGTTTGCTTTCTGAACTCTGCCTTTACATTATTTCAATTGTTATTATATACTATGATTGTGTTGCTAACATTTTTTTATTTAGCATTATTCCGCTGCCAACTCTATTCACCCCCCTCTAGAGTATTACGCTTTACTATATCGTTCCTACAATTGGTATCAGAGCGGGTGTTACAGGTAAAGCGAGGTAACAGTGCTATTATTTATTCATTATTTATTAGATCACAGCACATCACATGGCTACTATAAAATTCACAAGTGAAGGTCAGGCCACAAACAGACCCCCTCTGTTTGATGGTACTAACTACACTTATTGGAAAACACGGATGAGTTTCTTCTTGAAATCTCTTGATTTTGACTTATGGGCTATTGTTCTTGATGGCTATCAGAAGCCACCTCGTATAAATGTCGAGGGAGTTTTGGTTGAAAAACCCCAAAGCAGTTATACAGAGGAAGAAAAGAAAAAGGCCAGTCTTGACGCACGTGCCATTAATGCTCTTTTTTGTTCCTTAGACAGAACAAAATTTAACAGGGTATCTACATGTACAACGGCAAATGGTGTGTGGAAGCTTCTCGAAGTTACACATGAAGGCACGACTCAAGTCAAGGAGTCAAAAGTCAGCAGACTTACTCAAGAGTACGAGCGTTCAAAATGAAGCCAAATGAAACAGTCACACAAATGTTCGAGAGGTTCTTGGATATTGTAAACCCTTTGTCCTCCTTAGGCAAAGATTACAGTAACCTCGAAAAGATTCGCAAACTTCTGCGAGCTCTCACCAAGAACTGGATTCCGAAGGCTACAGCTATCATTGAAGGAAACGACCTCACTACAATGTCACTTGAAGTACTCATGGGTAAACTACTCACTCATGAACTGGAGCTACAAGATTTTAAAGAACCTGCACCAAAGGAGAAGACTATCGCCCTCAAAGCTCAGCACAGAAAAGCTGTTGAAGATGACTCAGACAGCAGTGGATCTGACGCTGATGATCAAGCTCTCCTAGCAAGGAAGTTCAAAAGATTCATGAGACATGAGAAAAGAGTCAAAGAGAACAACAGCAACAACTGGTACCAAGAAGATGCTGTCTGCTATGGCTGCAAGAAGAAGGGACATATGAAGAAGGACTGTCCCATCAACTCATCATCGAGCAAGAAGAACAACAGGTATGAAAAAGGCAACCTAAAAAGATCAACGTCTCGAAAATATGCCAACACCAGCATATGGCATGAGAGTGAAGCTAGCGACTCAGAAGATGAACATTCAGAGGATGCTGCAAACATCTGCTTCATGGCAATCGATCAGGTACCTACTGAACCTGTAGAAACATATGATGACTTCACCTTTGAGCAATTAGGAGATGCCTTCAGTGAACTGATGCTTGACTACAGGAAACTGCATAGTAAATATCAGACCGCTAAGAAGGTACTCAAAGAGTACAAAGGAGAAATAGGAAGACTTACCGACCTACTAGCTGAGGTTAGAGCTAATGTTAGCGAGTCTGGTGAGCTTTCCTCTATAAAGCTCTTATTACACGAGACTAAACAGTCATCCGAAGAGAAAGACAAGATTATAGACCAATTGAGAGAAGATCTTTCTAGAGAAAAGAAAAGTCTTCAATCTGCACAAATCAGAATGGAATCACTCACTTCTGATTATACTAAGTTATATGACACTTCCAAAAGGTTGGAAATTAGGTTAGAAAAATAGCCTGAGCCTGCTGCTTCCTATCCTAACACGTGTCACTTACCGAGAATTCGGAACATTCCCAAGCCAAACACTGTCAGACCAAACCATACAAAACCTTTACCCCAAAAGGTTAAGCCCAAACATGATCATAGGTATGCATTCTTCTATACTAGAAAACCCAAACCTACCAACCATGCACACCACTCAGCTTTCAACACTCGACATGCACAATGTCATTATTGTGGCCTCATTGGTCATATATCATCTGCATGTAGGATGAGAAAGCTTGTAGATTTAAATGTTTATGCTTGGATACCTAAAGCTAACAATTCAGGACCCTACAAGAAATGGGTACCAAAGGTTTCATCTGCAAACTGTTTTGTAGGTGGAACACCCTTCACATGCTAGAAGCAAATGGATCCTCGACAGCGGTTGCTCACGGCATATGACCGGTGATGCTACCCTATTTGCAACACTGTCGAAGAAGAAGAAGGAAGGTTATGTTTCCTTCGGTAATAATTTGAAAGGGTATATTATTGGTATCGGCGATGTTGGTAAGTCTCCCTATCCAGTGATTAAAGATGTATGTCTGGTTACCGAGGTGAAACATAATCTGCTCAGCATAAGCCATCTAGCTGATCATGGTTATGGTATCAACTTTGGCAAAGACAAATGTACTATAGTTGACAGCTCAACTGGTAGTACTATCTTTGAAGGAATCAGGGAAGACAATATATATGTTTTCTATCTGTTGGAAGAAGCTAACATTTCAGGTAGATGCTTAATGGCCAAAAGTGATAAGAGTCATCTATGGCACATGAGACTCGGTCATGCAAACATGGATACAATTTCAAGATTATCCACAAAGAAGATAGTACGCGGTTTACCAGACATAACATTCAAGAAGGATTCGGTATGCAGCCAATGTGAAAAGAACAAGGCTACCAGATCCACATTCAAGTCTGTAAACGCAGTATGTACTACTAGACCTCTACAATTGCTACACATGGATTTATTCGGTCCTAGCAGAGTTGCTAGCCTCGGAGGTAAATTATATGCATTTGTTATTGTAGATGATTTTTCTAGATACACGTGGGTATATTTCTTGACACGCAAGAATGACGCATTATCCGAATTTGTCGCCTTTTGCAAGAAAGTACAAAATGAAAAAGGTTACATGATCACTCGAATTTGAAGCGATCATGGAGGTGAATTCGAGAATGCTGATTTCGAGCAATTTTGTGACACACACGGTTTCATACACGAGTTCTCCTGCCCTAGAACTCCACAACAAAATGGAGTTGTGGAACGTAAGAACAGAACTCTAACCGAAATGGCCAGAGTGATGTTAAATCAATTTAGCCTACCCAAATACTTCTGGGCTGAAGCTGTCAATACAGCTTGCTTTGTGCTCAATAGAGTTCTAATTCGACCTAAATCGAAGAAGACTCCATTTGAGTTATGGTTTGATAGAATTCCTTCAGTTTCATACTTTAAGATATTTGGCTGTAAGTGCTTTATTCTTAATACTAAAGACAATTTGGAAAAGTTTGACGAAAAGGCCGATGAAGGTATATTTCTTGGTTATGCGGCAAAGAGCAAAGGGTACAGAATCTTCAACAAACATACCATGATCATCGAAGAATCAATCAACGTCACTTTTGATGAAATGAACCAAATGTCTCTCGATGATAGTGATGAAGATCTGCCTACATCAAGTTCGACATCAGCTGAACCTGAACCAAGCTCTGCACTAGCTGAACCCCCTAGAGGAGATCCAGGAACCAGCTACCTACAGAGTCTACCGAAAAGGTTAAAATTCACAGCTGATCATCCAAAAGATTTGGTAATTGGTGACATTACCAAAGGAGTAAGTACTCGATCATCCAGTAGAGATATTGTTTCTAGTGTTGCTTTTATTTCACAACTAGAACCTAAATCTATTGATGAAGCATGTAGTGATAGTTTCTGGATAGATGCCATGCAAGAGGAATTGAACCAATTCGAACGGAATCAAGTTTGGGAACTTGTTCCCAAGCCTATTGATCATCCGGTCATTGGCACCCGTTGGATATTCCGAAACAAACTAAATGAGGATGGTTTAGTAACTCGTAACAAGGCTCGACTCGTAGCTCAAGAATACAATCAAGAAGAGGGTATCGACTACGATGAGACTTATGCCCCAGTTGCGAGATTAGAATCCATTCGAATGTTATGTGCATTTGCATGTTTTCATGATTTCAAACTTTTTCAAATGGATGTAAAAAGTGCTTTTCTAAATGGCTTTATAAAAAAAGAAGTTTTTGTAGCACAACCTCCGGGTTTCACGGATTTCAAAAATCCTGACCATGTTTTCAAGTTGAAGAAAGCCTTATATGGTTTGAAACAAGCCCCTCGTGCTTGGTATGACCGTCTAAGCTCTTTTCTACTTGACAACGGTTTTTTCAAAAGGAAAGGTTGACACTACACTTTTTATTAAATCTTTTAATGGAAAGCTGCTTTTAATTCAAATTTATGTTGATGATATCATATTTGGATCCACTGATGAATCTCTTTGTCAAGAATTTTCTAAGTGTATGCAGAATGAGTTTGAGATGAGCATGATGGGAGAGCTGAAGTTCTTTCTCGGATTGCAAATCAAACAAACCGACAATGGGACGTTCATTAATCAAGCCAAGTAAACAAAAGATTTGCTAAAGAAGTTCGATCTGGACAATGTCAAACCTATTGGCACTCCGATGGCAACTTCAACAAAACTTGATTCTGACGAACAAGGCAAGCCAGTCGACACACGTAAGTATCGAGGTATGATTGGTAGTTTACTTTACTTAACTGCTAGTCGTCCAGATATAATGTTTAGTGTTTGCCTGTGTGCACGTTTTCAAGCTAACCCAAAGGAATCACATCTAACCACAGTTAAGCGTATCTTCCGATACCTTAAGGGCACTTCTTCTGTCGGCTTGTGGTATCCCAAAACTAAATCCTTTGACCTTATTGGTTATTCGGATGCAGATTTTGCGGGATGCAAGGTTGATAGAAAAAGTACTAGCGGTACATGTCATTTCTTAGGCAAGGCTCTAGTCTCTTGGTTTAGTAAAAAGCAAAATTCTGTAGCCTTATCAACAATAGAGGCTGAGTATATCGCCGCAGGACGTTGTTGCGCTCAGATTTTGTGGATGAAACAAACCCTAGAAGACTTTGATTTATTTTTCACAAATATTCCCATTTTCTGTGATAACACGAGCACCATTAATTTGACTAAGAATCCTGTATGTCATTCTCGTACTAAACATATCGAGATTAGACATCATTTTCTTAGAGATCATCATCAAAATGGAGATATAAACCTTGTGTACATAGATACTGAAAATCAATTAGCTGACATCTTCACTAAACCTCTAGCGGAAGATCGTTTCAATTATTTACGTCAAGAATTAGGAATTTTGGACGTCAATAATATTAATTGATTTTATTTTATGATTATATATCATTATGCAAAAACTGTGTTAGAGACAAGCTAATAAAGAGTCTGTCTGTCACCACAACTACGGTTGAAGCGAAGCGGTACTTAAGAGTTCTCCGGTGAACCTCCGCCAGCTGGGACAGTACTCCTATAGCTAATCTGAGACAGTCGCTGTGTAACGACATTTAATTCATAAAATATTATTAATTATGTTATTTGAAGACTAAAATAACTAATCTTTGAATTAAATATTTGCAACGAGTCAATGAAAAAGAAGTAGCACAAATCAACTTTGAAAGAACCCTAGGCGAATTCGGCCAGAGCTCTGACCGAATTCGGCCCAAGTTCGGTTGAGGGTGTATATGTATATATACAAAACCCGAGAGCTTCTTCTCTTTCATTGCTTCCAAACTTTCAAACAGCAGCTCCAGCCGCCCGAAACTCCTCCAAACCCTAGGTATTCACCAACCCATTGCTTCCTATCTACTTGGTGAAATCCTTCCAAAATTTGGAATCGTGCGGAGATCGTTCTTCTCTATAACATATCCAATTTTCGTGAGGTATAACTCCCTCTCTCTCCACCTTTCATATTAGTGCTTTTTATTTCAATGGCACCTAGATTTAATCCGTCAAAGAGAAAGAAGACCACTCCTAGTGAGGAAGGGTCCTCTTCGAATCCTCACACGGATTCCTTGTTTTCGCCGGTCCAAAAGAGCGACGGCGCTTTCGATGGGTTCTTCTTTCAAACCCTCGATCATGCTTTATTATGGTACGGTGACTTTTCCACCCGTTCCATATGTAGCGGCGCTCTGGTTAAATGGACGGTATTCCCTGATTATCGTCACTTATTTGAGGCATTAGGGTTACACTTACTTGTTAAACTGTGCTTCCCAATAGCTACTAATGCCATTAGATTGTTCTATTACAATCTCGTAGTTAACACT
The DNA here is from genome assembly GCA_029216955.1 of Iris pallida. Taxonomy (NCBI): domain Eukaryota; kingdom Viridiplantae; phylum Streptophyta; class Magnoliopsida; order Asparagales; family Iridaceae; genus Iris; species Iris pallida. The sequence goes on along the minus strand of JANAVB010040016.1, from coordinate 1,060,251 downwards.
TTTGACGTGAGCACACGTGTCGGAGGCATAGACATTGACTTCAATGATGTCCTTCTAGCGAAGATTCTTGGTATTCCCAATGAAGGTGAACCGCTAGTTGATATCACGGAATTCGATTTCCCCGAAGGCACTACACTCACGAGTTTCAAAACAAAACTTTGTGCACCTGACAGAGTACGTTCTGGAAAGTTCAAGGCTAACAACCTGAACTTGTTCAACTACGAATTGCATCGCATCATCTACTCTACTCTTCTTCCAATATTCTTAAGGGGATTCCTTTTTCCGCCCCTAAGATAATAATTCAGATGATGGGATGTTGTCGTACTAGAGATCGAAATCTCTCTTACGCGATGATTCTCCCTCGTATCTTTCAGCGATTCGAGATCGATCTATCGACTTGTACTCAGGACTCTGAGCCCAAGTTACTCCAGCTTTCTCGTCGCAGCCGGACTGCTTCAGCTCCACCTCCTGCTCCTCCTACTGCACCATCTTCACCACATCAGCCGTATGCCATGACTTTTGAGGGCATACATCAGCATTTATCAGCTTTGCACGTCTCAATGACGGACATGGCTCGCGATCGAGAGTTCCGCGATGTCACCCGTTACCAGGCGATGGCAAACTCCTTGGCCGATCTGCGTTTTGCCCAGACTGGTCACTCTACTGCTTCCATCCCTCGTGATCCAGCTTTTTTGGGTTACCGCTGTGAGGATGAGGCTGTTCATGCCTACTTTCAGCCAGGTAACGCCTATGACTGGTATCGTGTACCTCGAGGTTACGTTGGTGAGTTCTATGCTGGCGCCCCTACTCATCCTACTGGCGCTGGTACTTCTGGTGCTGGTACTTCCGGTCATGCTGGCCACGCTGCTGATGATATTGATGAGGATAGTGATGATGAGATCTGATTTGATTATTAGTGATATTCTATTGTATACTTGGAAATGCTCCGACATTCCAAGTTTTTATCATTTACTTTTTATCAATACTTTGTAGTTTGATATCAGTACTTTTTATCTTCATGGACATGTTTTTGATGTTTCATTTATGACATCTCAGTTTATTTCAGCATTTTGTTTAAGCACTATCTCTTTATACTGCTTCTCCATTTTAAACTGCCTGTGAAATAGCATGCCTGAGATTTCTTTTATGTTTTGAAGCAATACATGCCTGTGATGATAATTTGTAGACTCTTTACATTCCTGTGTTGCTATATCTCTAATTCTTATACTATATTTCTTTTATTTTCTCGCTATTTGTTACTTATGCATTGATTGTGGGGGAGCCTTCTGCATTTAATACGGGGGAGCCTTCTCCTGTGCAATTATTTTGCTAAGTGACAAAGGGGGAGAAAATTAAAAATGATCTAACATTTTTTTTGAGTTAAATACAGGTTTTGAACAATTTCTACTTTTTGATATTTTTGAACAAGCTTGAACTAGCTTAATGTTATATCATTCATAGTTTGTCAATTATCAAAATGGGGAAGATGGTTGGCCCATTGGTCATAGTCAACCTGATTTTAATAATTGATCAAAACTCTGTCGGGATATACGAAGCTTGTTGGGACATCTCAGCTCCTTGGACATAAGCAAGATTGGATATTCACTCCGTTCAAGACTGAAGATCTGTTTGCCTACTTGAGTCTGTACTTCCTATGCAATATAATTTTTTCACTTTATTTGAGTCTAGGAATACATTGTACACCGAGTCGTACTGGCAAATAGGCTACTCCCAAATAGTTCAAAATGTTTTTAAAATGACCTATCAAAATGTTTACAAAAAGGTTTTCAAAAAGGTTTTCAAAAATCACCAAAAATCTGTTTTAAAAACCCTAACCTAACCCTGACAGAACTCGGCCAGAGTTCGGCCAGAGTTCGGCCAGAGTTCGGTTGGTGGCCGTTTGATTTTTGAAATTCTCTGGAACTTGGTCCTCCTGCAGTTGCGGATTTGACCGAGATTTGCTCATCGAGTTCTGCCCGAATTCTGCCCGAATTCTGACAGAGTTCTCCCTTTGGAATTCCTATAAATAGAGATGGATTTCGATCATTTCAATTCACTCATTCACTTTCAATCTTCTCTCTATCTAAAAAGCTTTCTGCCTTCCAAAGAGTTTTCTAGAGCTTACAATTTCAGATCCCAAGCCAGTTACAATCCTCTAGTCGATTTGTCAGTGCGGTACGGTCTAGAAGTTTCTGAGAGATTGTAATCAGAAGGCTTGATTGAAGAATACCTCTTCACATTTGAAGTTGGACGAGTTCTTCGTATCAAAGCTCGCGTTGTAGAAGTTGCAAGGACTTCGTAAGAAAACTTGCAGTTTTTCCTATAGTGGATTCAACTGGTAGCAAGAGTTCTATCGACTGGATTAGTCCTCAACAGAGGAATACCAGTATACATCGCTGTCTTTGCGTTTGCTTTCTGAACTCTGCCTTTACATTATTTCAATTGTGATTATATACTGTGATTGTGTTGCTAACATTTTTTTATTTAGCATTATTCCGCTGCCAACTCTATTCACCCCCCCTCTAGAGTATTACGCTTTACTATATCGTTCCTACACAGTTGAGAGAGGAAAGTATGAAGAGTGAAATGAAAAAAGGAAGGGGAAGGGAAGGCCATAGGTATCACCCAATATTTTAAATAAGTGCTAGCTTGGACACTCCGAGATCAAGTTTTCCTTGTGAGCTCACAAGGAACACATGACGATAGAGATATCATTATCTCTTATGTTAAGTGTAAACACCCTACACCTAAAAAATGTTTAACAAATTTTATGTAATATATTTTACAATATTTTATTTATATTTGGACTTTTTATTTCTTTGATTTTGTTAATATAAATTGGGTAGCAAGATAAATGCTACGTCTTATACATACATAGATATGTAGGATCGTTGAGCACTTCTAGAGGGGGGGGTGAATAGAGTGCGTGTGTGCAGCGGAAATAAAATCACCAATTAAAAAATTAAACTATGGCAATGATGTAAGAGCAGTAAATAAAGATAGGAGAATCAAACTCAGTAACACAGCGATGTATACTGGTATCCCTCTGAGAGGACTAATCCAGTCTCGAGTACTCTTGCTCGATGTTAATCCACTAAAGGCACAAGCTTTAACTGAGTGCTTGCAACTCTTACACCACCGTGCTTGTTGACGAGTGCACGACCAACTCCAACACACACCGTGCTTGGTGACGAGCGCACGACCAGCTCCACAACTGGAATAGTTGTTGAAACTTGACGACCTCTTTACAACTCTGAATAACCAAAAGACTTCTAAATCAAATGTGATAGTACTGGCTTTTGGCTAAGAGAAGTATAGGTGAGATTTGAAATTCTTAGATCACTTAGAAAACACTTGAGATGAAATAGAGAAGAGATGAAGAATGAATTGATGTTTTGAAATGAAAAGTTCTTCTCTATTTATAGGTGTTTTCACCAACCGAACTCGGGCAGAACTCGGGCAGAGTTCGGATGCAAATATCTCGCAAATTAGCCGTTGCTCGCAGATTTGGAGGCAACTGAAGTTTGAATACAAACTGACCGAACTCGGTCAGAGTTCGGGCCGAACTCGGGCCGAACTCGGCTGTGAGTTCTGTCAGGAGATATTGTAAATTCTTTTTACAAAAACAATTTTGAAACATGTTTTTGGTAATTTGTAAAATCATTTGAAAAGGAATATTTTCGAAATATATTTTTGAAATATTTGTAATCGAAAATATGAAGGGTAAAAATAAGTTTAGAGAAAGGAGAATAATTTTAACCCTAAGCCAGTAATACCATACTTGATTTTACAAAGAAATTCCTAGACTCAATAAAGTGTAAAAATACAGAATAAAAGTAGAAAATGAGTCTTCAGAATTTTTGATGACTTTGACACTTGGATTTATGCAGTACATCGTCCGTTGAATAAGATTTCATGTATCCTGAAATAGTTAGCAGCATTGTCTATATTTTGTATATGGACTAAAGTGTAAGTCGATTATCGAAATCGGGTGTGACCATGGAATGGGCCAACAATCTCCCCCATTTTGATAATTGACAAAACTTGAGTCTATACCAAATATATTTATAAAAAATAAAATAACATAACAAAATACCTGAAAAAAAACTGATTTTTGATATCTGATTTTTGATTTGGTATACTCATTTTTCTCCCCCTTTGTCAAGTAGTAAAATGAATCGGCTCCCCCGTAAGTCATGAAGCCAACAATAGAGATGACAAAGTGAAAGAGGACAATAGTAATCACAGTAATCACAGCATAGACAAGTGAAATCACAATAAGATGAAATGTCATAAATATTCCACTAGAAAATCAACTTGTACAACTGATAAATGTCTAACTGAAACAGTTTAGACAAGAAAAATAAAAGTACTACATAAACTGCATCAAAACTAAACAAAATCCACTATCCTATGGCTGAAACCATATCACAACTCTGCGTCATCTGCACCGGGAGGATCATGAGGAAAATAGGCAGTGGTCGGGTCGAAGTACTGAAAAGTAGTCTCATCAGTAAAACGAGGACCAGGGAAAGCAGGGTGTGGAAGGATAGTAAGTGGATGGGCTGGATCATGCACCAGGCTGTAATGGAGGTCGGCAATACTGTTTCTCAGCACCTGGGCCTGAGAAATGTGCCGGAACTCTGAGTCCTGATAACGTTGCGTGGAAACCGCAACGAACTCATCAAATCGCTGGTAGAATGCATGATCGAGTCCTGGAGCAGGGGCCGGAGCAGGAGGAGCATCTGCTGGAGGGGCCTCAGCATCAGCAACTGGGTCAGCAGGAGCAGCACCGGGAGGTTGAGGAAACCGACGAGAGCGGGTCAACTCAACAGAAGTAGAAGAAATAGCACACGTTTCAAGATCAATCTCGAAACGGCGAAAGATACTCGCAAGGTGCATAGGAAAAACAAGGTTCCTACCTGCATTCTTGCAGTTGAGCATCCAAGACATCATGGTTTTTGGAATTGAGAAGGGAATTCCAAAATGAATGTGATACAAAGCAGAGAGTTCCAAAAATGTGACCTCATCAGTAGAGCCTTTCTTCGGAAGAAGGGCTGAGAAAATCATGCGATGAAGTTCGTAGAAATTTTGGTTAAGATGTCTAAAAAATATTCTCCGAGGAGGAGGAGTGGGGTGACAAATCAATTCCCTAAAAGAAGCTAAAGTAACATCGGCAGGGAACTGAATATGGTGGATGTCAACAAGAGCATCACCAAGATCAGGAACGTGAAAATATTCACTGATATCGGTGGCGCTAAATTCTAGTTCCTGTCCAGCAACGCAGGAATAGAAATTTCCGTTTTGTTGTACTTGCAAGTTGCAGTAGAACATCCGGACAGCATTGTCGTAAATATTATCTTGGACTTCGAAAAAGTCGCGAAATCCAAGTAGTTCAAAAATAGGAGCATATTCAAAGAAGATTGTAAAGTTGACAAAAGCTCCAGTACAAATACGACGTAGAGAAAAGGAATCAAACCAGAGATTAGAGAAGTCTATGTCGGAAAACAGAGTGCCATCGAATTCCTCGGGATCTCTAGGTTTGGCTGGACTGAACAGACTTGCTGGAGTGTAGTCGGAAGATGAGGAAGCACCCTGGGAAGAATTTCCTCGCTGACGCTTCGGAGCCATGTGGAGATGGAGAAGATCGTCGAAGCCTTGCCCGGAGGGAGGAGGAAAGTCTTCTAGAATGAGGTAGAGCTATTTCTCGTTTTGGTGTGGAGAAATAGTGGAAGAAAGGGTAGATTTTATAGGTGCTAGGGCCGGCTGTTCGGTTCTGGAACCATCACAGCGCCGACCGAACTCGGTCCGAATTCGGTCGGAACTCGGTTAGAGTTCGGGCCGAGTTCGGCCACTTGTATTCCCGAGACAGTTAAAGCAGTCAGGTGAAATAAAGTTGGTAATTATGATGTTTGACTGTTTTATTAACTAATTTGCTGTTATTTTTAGGTTAACTGTAGGGATTGTCCCAGCTAACGGTGGTTCACCGGGGAACTCTTAAGTACCGCTTCGCTTCGACCGTAGTCGTGGTGACAGACAAATCCTTTGTAAGTTTGTCCCCAAAAATAATTTTCATTAGATAATAAATTATCAAGTCATAAATACAATATTTAATTACCATATGTTTTAAGAATCCGAGAATTCAAGAATGCCGAGCTCATGCCTCAAGATGTTAAAACGGTCTTCAGCCAAAGGTTTAGTGAAAATATCTGCTAGTTGATGTTCAGTATTAATAAATGTTAAGCAAATAACCCCGTGTTGTTGATGATCACGTAGAAAATGATGTCTAACTTCTATGTGCTTTGTGCGTGAATGACAGATAGGGTTCTTAGTTAAATTAATCGCACTAGTGTTGTCACAGTATATAGGAACATTTGTATAGTGCAGATTATAGTCCTCTAAGGTTTGCTTCATCCACAAAATTTGAGCACAACAACGTCCTGCGGCGATATACTCAGCCTCAGTTGTTGATAATGCTACTGAATTTTGTTTCTTGCTAAACCAAGAGACTAGGGCTTTTCCCAAGAAATGACATGTACCACTGGTACTTTTACGGTCCACTTTGCATCCAGCAAAATCCGCATCCGAGTAACCTATAAGGTCAAAGGATTTGGTTTTGGGATACCATAAGCCAACTGTAGAAGTTCCTTTAAGGTATCGGAAGATACGCTTAACGGCACTAAAATGTGATTCCTTAGGGTTTGCCTGATATCGTGCACATATGCAAACACTAAACATAATATCAGGGCGACTAGCAGTTAAATATAATAGACTACCAATCATACCTCGATACTTACGCTGATCAACAGGTTTGCCACTTTCATCAGTATCAAGCTTTGTAGCTGTAGCCATAGGCGTCCCAATTGGCTTCACATTCTCGAAGTTGTACTTCTTCAGTATGTCCTTCGTGTACTTGGCTTGGTTGATGAACGTTCCGTTTGAGTGTTGTTTGATTTGCAATCCAAGGAAGAAGTTCAGCTCTCCCATCATGCTCATTTCAAATTCACTCTGCATACACTTGGCAAATTCTTGACAAAGTTGTTCATTAGTAGAACCAAAGATGATGTCATCTACATAAATTTGCACTAGAAGTATATCATTATTCAAAGATTTAATAAAAAGAGTAGTATCAATCTTGCCTTTTGAAAAACCATTATCAAGTAAGAAGGCGCTTAGGCGTTCATACCAAGCACGAGGTGCTTGTTTGAGTCCATAGAGTGCTTTCTTAAGCTTGAAGACGTGATCAGGTTTTTGAAAATCTTCAAAACCAGGGGGTTGTTTCACAAAAACTTCTTCTTTTAAAAATCTATTTAAAAATGCGCTTTTTACGTCCATTTGAAAAAGTTTGAAATCATTAAAACAAGCAAAAGCGCAAAACATGCGAATGGCTTCTAGTCTAGCAACAGGAGCATAGGTCTCATCATAATCAATTCCTTCTTCTTGATTATAACCTTGTGCAACTAGACGTGCTTTGTTGCGTAGAACTTGACCATCTTCACTAAGTTTATTTCGGAACACCCATTTGGTACCAATTATCGATTGACCAATAGGTTTAGGAACGAGTTCCCAAACTTGGTTTCTCTCAAATTGATTAAGTTCCTCTTACATGGCAGAAATCCAAAATTCATCAGAAAAAGCCTCATCAACATTCTTAGGTTCTATTTGAGAAATAAATGCTATATTAGCTGCTACCTCAGAATCTCTAAGAGATGAACGAGTACTTACACCTTTGGATACATCACCTATTATGAGAGTTTCTGGATGATCTGGTTTGAATCTTAATGATTCGAATCTTTGGGCCATACCTTTCACAAGGCTCTTCTCAGTTCCTGCATCTTCAGGACTTTTATCGGTTCTTGCCTCTTGGGTAGGATCTTTCTCAGAACTCTTCTTTGTCTTTGTAGGTGCATCTTCATCATCACTGTCGCTAGATCTATGACTATTCAATTCATCAAAGGTAACATTAACACTTTCTTCAACAATCAAAGATCTTTTATTGAAAATTCTATATCCTTTACTCTTAGCAGCATATCCGAGAAATATCCCGTCATCTGCTTTCAAGTCGAACTTACCCAAGTTATCCTTGGTGTTCAGGATGAAACAGCGACAACCAAAAACTTTAAAATAAGATATGTTTGGAATTCTTCCAAACCAAAGCTCATATGGTGTTTTCTTCGATATAGGTCGAATTAACACCCTATTTAAAATATGACAGGCTGTACTAACAGCTTCTGGCCAAAAATATTTAGGAAGATTATGCTGATTAAGCATGACTCTAGCCATTTCGCTTAGAGTACGATTCTTCCGCTCCACAACACCATTCTGTTGGGGAGTTCTAGGACAAAAAATTCGTGGTAGTATCCACTATCATCACAGAACTTTTTAAAATCAGTATTTTCGAATTCGCCACCATGATCACTTCGGATACGAGTAATCATGAAGCCTTTTTCGTTTTGAACCTTTTTACAAAATATCTGAAATTCAAAAATTGCATCACTTTTGTTTGATAAAAAGTAAACCCATGTAAAACGAGAGAAATCATCAACAATGACAAAAGCATAGAGTTTACCGCCAAGACTAGCGACTCTACTAGGACCAAATAAATCCATATGAATCAACTGCAAAGGTCTCGAAGTACTTACAGCGTTGATGGATTTAAAAGATGACCTATGTGCTTTGTTCTTTTCACAGTCAGCACATACCATGTCTCTCTTGAATGGAATTTCTGGGAGTCCTTTTACCAACTTCTTTGTGTTCAGGCGTGAGATAGTATCCATGTTTGTATATCCTAGTCTCATGTGCCATAGCCAGCTTTCATTTTGATTGGCTACTAGACACCTTCCTGCATTATTAGTATTCTCCAAAAAGAAAACATATATATTGTCTTCTCTAATCCCTTTATATATGGGATCACCCGATGACATATCATATATAGTACATTTATCTTTCACAAAATTGATACCATAACCATTATCTGCCAAGTGACTTATGCTCAATAGGTTATGTTTCAATTCGGTTACTAGACAAACATCTTTTATTATAGGGTAAGGAGACATACCTACAGTGCCATTACCTATAATGTCACCTCTCAAGTTATTTCCGAAGGAGACGTATCCTTCTTTCTTCATCGATAGCGTAGCGAATAAAGATGCATCACCAGTCATGTGTCGCGAACATCCGCTATCGAGGATCCATTTGCTTCTAGCATGAGAGGGTTGAGGGTCCACCTACAAACAAGTAGATGAATCCTTTGGTACCCATTTTCTGAAGGGTTCATGCTGATTAGCTTTAGGTCTCCAGACTAAAGTATGGTTATCAACAAGTTTTCTTGCAAGACAATATTGTGATATATGACCATGTATACCACAATACGTGCAAGTCAGTTTAGAACCAGATGAGGTTGAAACTGAGTTCACATGCTTGTTTGGTTTCTTGAAGAACCTATAAGTGAAAGCATGATGATATTCGTGTTTCTTATGTGCTTTCTTGTTCTTAGTCCTCTTAGGTGTATGCTTAGCATTAGGACTAAAATTAGGCTCTGTCACAGGCATTGCCTGTTTGCCTAACTTGATTTCTAACTTTTTAGAAATCGCAATAGACTCTTCATATTTAACAGTCATA
>JANAVB010040016.1:914732-1043777 GCA_029216955.1 Iris pallida | reverse complement strand
AAAGTATTTTCTTTGGTTTATTCATTTGCTGTAAATTTTTGTCTAGTTTCTCATGTCTTTCCTATTGATTTTCAAATCATGTATTTAATGGTTAACCACTATTTTATAGTCATTTTTATATATTAGAATGCACTCAATGAATTGTACTCGTTCCATTCCTGACTGGAAACCAACATTTTTTAGGTTAGCCGCGACTACGCTTAGTATTGGGGAGATGGATGTACTTGCAGGCCAAACCTAGATACTTGGTAGATAGTGGAGTATTACTCAGTTGTTCTTTATAAATTGTGAGACATTGTACCTTGTATCAAATGTAAATCTTTGAATATTATAATTTAATTAGTTATTATGAATAAGCATTTATTATGATTGTCAACATTGTGGTCTATAAATATTATACCGCGACTCTGCGGCGTAGGCTGGCTTGCGCATGCACTCATATTTCGAAAAGCGAGTGCGGGTCGTGAGAAGTTTTTGTGGTGGCCCATGCAGCTTTGTTTTCACAAATTGTGCGAACTCGTGAGAGTACTTAATGTTATTGGTCATGGTCAACCTGATTTTAATAATTGATCAAACTCCGTCTCAATATACGGAGCTACTCAGATGTTTACTCAAGACGTTTTGGACACTGATCAAGATCGGATATCTACTCAGTTCAAGTCCGAAGCTATGTTTGCCACTCAAGTCTGTATTTCTTTATGTAATATAATTTTTACTTTTATTGAGTCTAGGAATACATTATACACCAAGTCGTACTGGCAAATAGGCGATCCAAAATCGTATTTAAAAAATGACCTATGTTTTTGAAAAACATTCCTTATTTATAAAAGCTTCTAAAGGATTTTAAAAAGCCCAAAAATTACTTTTGAAAAACCCTAACCAACCCTGACAGAACTGGGCCCGAATTCGACCAGAGTTCAGCCAGAGTTCGGTTAGTGACCGTTTATTTTTCGAACGTTTGAAAATTTTGGTCTTCCTTCAGTTGCAATTTTTTACATAGAGTTATGTCCGAATTATGCTCGAATTCTGCCAGAGTTCTGTCTTTGGAAAAAACTATTAATAGAGAAGAATTCTGATCATTTCAAATCACTCATTCACTTTTATCTCTTCTATTCTAAGCTTACGTTTCTTTCCAAAGAATTCTAAAAAGCTTTCATTTTCAAATCCCAAGCCAGTTACAATTATTTAGTCAATTTTCTGAAACGGTACGGTCTAGAAGATTTCAAAAAAATTGTAATCAGAGGTTTGATTGAAGAAAGACTCTTCAAAATTGAAGTTAGTCGAGTTCTTCGTATCAAAGCTCGCGTCTGTAGAAGTTGCAAGGACTTCGCATAAAAACTTACGAGATTTTCCAATAGTAGATTCAACTGGAAGCTAGAGTTCTTCCGACTGGACAGTCCTCACAAGAGGAAAACCAGTATACATCGCTGTGTTTGTGTTTGCCTTCTGATCTTATTTCTTTTACAATTATTGTTTTGTGATTATTGATTTAATTCTGTGATCTTACTGCTAACAAGTTATTTTAATTAGTAATATTCTGCTGCCTACTTTATTCACCCCCTCTAGAGTATTCTGTTTTACGACTTCGTTCCTACAATTAGTATCAGAGCGGGTTATACACGTAAAACAAGGTAAAATTATAGTTATATTCAATTATTCTTAATTGCTATATAAATCACAGTATAACACATGGCAACTGTGAAATTCACAAGTGAAGGCCAAGCCACAAACATACCTCTACTGTTTGACGGCACAAACTATACTTATTGGAAAATACGGATGAGTTTCTTCTTAAAGTCTCTTAATTTTGACTTATGGTCTATAGTTATTGATGGCTACAAAAAGGCTCATCGTATTATTGTTGAGGGAGTTTTAGTTGATAAACCCCATGATAAATATACTAAGGATGACAAGAAAAAGGCCAGTCTTAACGCACGTGCTATTAACACTTTATTTGTGCATTAGAAAGAACTGAGTTTAACAGGGTGTCGACTTGCACAACATCGAATGAAGTGTGAAAACTTCTCGAAGTAAGCCATGAAGGAACAATGCAAGTCAAGGAGTCAAAGATCATCAGACTTACTCAAGAGTACGAGGCGTTCAAGATGAAGCCAAATGAATCCGTCACTCAAATGTTACTAGATTCTTGTATATTATAAATCATTTGTATTCATTAGGCAAGGAATACAGTAACCATGAGAAGATTCGTAAACTTCTACGAGTTCTCACGAAGAACTGGATTCTAAAGGCTACAACAATCATTGAAGAAAACTACCTCTTAATAATGTCTCTGGAAACACTCATAGGTAAGCTACTCACTCACGAGTTGGAACTTCAAGACTTTAAAGATGCTACACCGAAGGAGAAGTCAGAGAAGTAGATCGCTTTCAAGGCTCAACATAGAAGAACTGTCGAAGATGATTCTGACGACAACGACTCTGACTCTGAAGATCAAGCTCTTCGGGTAAGAAAATTCAAGAAGTTCATGAGATTCAATAGAAGAACAAAATATAGCAACAGCAACAACAACGAGGAAGATCTTATTTGCTACGGATGTAAGAAGAAAGGACATATGAAGAAAGATTGTCCAACAGTATCATCATTAACAAGAAAAAGCGACAAATATGACAAAGGCGACCTGAAGAGATCTATATCAAGGAAGTATGCCAATACAAGCATATGACATGAGAGCGAAGCCAGCGACTCAGAAGACGAATGTCACGACCCGCACCCGGATATACGGGTACAAATACGTGGGCCACGCCCAGCCTAAGCCGCAGTATGGGCGATAGAGCACTGTCAAGTACCCGATACTAACTACAACATCTAAGATCCATAACTAGAAATGTACTTATGTCACATCACAAAAACTAAGGAAGATAAGACAAGAAATAATAACAATATCACTAGAACAACTAGAATCTACAAGGATCATATGAGACAAAAATAAAACAGAAGGAAACAATGACAAAACTAATAACTACCAGACCTAGAACTCCTGAGAGACAACTCATGGTGAAGAATACCGAGAACCACCCCAGCTAGTAGTATCCTGAAGTCCAATACTGAGGGCACAACTACTCATAAAATTTTGTTAACATATCCAGTCAGGATGGAACGAGCACAAATCTCAAATAACAGTTCTAATTAGACGATATTGAAAATGTAGCAGTAAATAGAGAGAATATACAAGAAATCATGAAATGTACATGTGAGTATCATGGCAACGTAAGCTGTAAATCTAGAGCTAGAAAAAGGCAAATAAAACTGATCATGGCATGTACAAGAATCAAGAAACATCTGTCTAAGTGTGTGAGTACTAGCTACAATATGTGGCCGGCTTGGGTCTGCACAAGGTCATGATCTAGCCAATAATACGTGTGGTGTATGATTGGCATTACAACGTTCACAAGATATACAAGGCGGGTATTGACCATATATCAACACTAATACTCCCCGTCCTCGACTAGTATAGTGGATCCGACCATGACACATCATGACACGCGATTCTCTGAGAGAGTAGCTTGCCTTCGCAGGAATCGTGTCTATATAATGCACAAGGAACAAGAAAGACTTGCACAAGATATACCAAGGAAAGCGAGGAATAACATCTCATGACGGGATCCACAGAAATACCAATCGGTGTGAATAATGTGTCAAGAGAACAACGATATCTACATTAAATACAAGAAACATAAACGATATCATAAAACAGAAATATTATCATAGAATGTACTCGCCTGAGATCTGGTGGAATATGTCAACTGTGTAATCTGGCTCAGAGTGAAATCACAGACCTAAAGATGAGATATACATAAGCTAATTAGAGGTCAACAGCGTTATGCATGATTATGTAGGTCAATCTCAGTCTACTAAGTCTAACTAGGTCACAGAAAGTTAAACCAAGTCAAACTAGGTCAATCTAAGTCAAGGGTCGACTTACAGTTGACTTCTGGTCAACTGGTCAACTCTGGTCAACCCTAGGTCAAACTTGACTAACGTTGACTAACAGTTGACTTTTGGTCAACTGATCAACTCTGGTCCAGTTCTAGTCAATTTTAGGCTACGGTTGACTTCTGGTTGACTTTTGGTCAAAATAGTCAACTATGGTCAACCAAGGTCAAAACTAGTCTAACCTAGGTCAATATTGACTCTACTTCGACGTTCAGTCAAAGCAGTCAACCATGGTCAAATAGGGTCAAGGCTAGTCTCTATAAATATCTACAGGGTCAACACATTCAATTTCAGTGGTTGTGAAATCACTGGAATCGATGAAGCTCAAAATACAACAAAAGGAGGAAGATTATAATAATAGGGTAAAAACCTACAGATATTGTCGGATGGTGAAACAAACATTACCAACGTGTCCAGAATGGTCGAAATAGGTAGAATAGCCTGCCCATAAGTCTAATTTGGACACAGGGGTAAAAAGGTAATTTTGAGTCAAAATGGTGTCCGTGTCGGACCCGTTTTGCACCGAAAAATGTGCCAAAATGAAAGTGCACTAAACCTAACAAATTACATGTCCACAAATCCAGAATGACGATACGAACCCAACGGTATATCCAGAATTGGATTCCGTTGACCCGATCTCAAATTGGTCCGTTGACCAGGATATTTGAAATTTCGATTTGCACGGAAAAACGTGTCAAAGCCAATGTCCTCAAAACTCAGCAAATTATATGTCAACGAGTCCATAATGACGATACGAACTCAACGGTATGTCCAGAATTGGATTCTGATGAGCCGATCTCAAAATGACCCGTTGACCCGGATATTTGTATCCAACTTGCACCGAAATACGTGCCAAAACCGATGTCCACTAAAACCTAGCAAATTATATGTCAACGAGTCCAGAATGACGATACAAACTCAACGGTATATCCGGAACTGGATTCCGATGAGCTGGCGTCAAAAAGTCCCGTTGACCCGGATTGTGGGGCCCACTTTGCCCCGAAATGCGTGCCACGGCCCACGTCCTCCAAACTAAGCAAACTTTACATGAAAATATGCTAGAACGATGCCACCAGTCTACTGGTGGTGTCAGAAATTGAACTCAGAGTCCCGGGTTCGGAAATAGAATTTTACAACTTAGAAATTACGAATTCGGACGGCCAACTTTGGCGTCGAATTCAACCAATCAAACGTGCTCACAATGAAATAAAACTTAAGGGGTAGGAAGAGGGTTATACCAGCTTCGCATAGGAACCAGAGGTACGCCAGACGGAGCTACGACGGAGGAGATATGAGTCGATGAAGTTGGCTCCATAAAACTGTCCAAAAATTATACAATTTAAAATGTCAATTTTGTGGCCGGTTTTGATTTATCAAACGATAAAATTAACCGACAAAAATTGAGGGGAGTGAAGATGGATTTACCAAGATTGAGACGGAGCAAAGAAATTGCCGATCCAACGGTCGGTTTTCTCGAAAAATGCGTGCGAAGTCGCTGCGATGGAACGCCATTTCCGAATCTATTCCGAGCTCGCGCCGACGGGAACCCATGCCAAACGCATGAATCGCCTACGATACACGTCGGAGAAGGGAATGGTGGCCACGGGGCCTGCCTGGGGGTGCGCCCGAACTAGAGAGGCCGGCCACGGCGGCCGTGGCACCGGCGGCGACGCCTGCACCGCGCGGCCAGGGGCGCACTGGTGCTTCCGGCCGCTGCAGTCGTAGCTGTTGTTGTTGCAAGCGCACGCACTGGCCTGGCGCGACGGCGCCCGACGGTGGTGCCCGTCCTGACGGCGACGGTGGTGGCGTATGGCTCGTGGTGTTGCGACGGCGAGGGTGGTTGTTGGTGTTGTGGTGAGTAGATGGAGATGGTGGTGGTGATGAATAAAGATGGTGATGAAGAAGAGGAGGAGAAAGGGCTGGAGAGGTGGTTCGGGAGGAGAAGGAAGGAGGAGCTCGGAGAGGAGGCTGAGGTGAAGTCGGCCATGGGGGAGGGGCTCGGCATGGGGAAGCTGCTGCTGTGGAAAATATTAAGAAAGGGAGAGAGAAAAGAGGTGAGTGAGAGAGAGTTAGAACTATGTGTGTGTGTGTGTGATATCAAATGGAGGAGAGAGAGAGAAAAAGTAATTCCTAGGAGTTAGGGCCGGCTGCCTAGGGAAAAATTTGTGAGTATGAGGAAAGAAATGGGTGGTTGGGATTGAGTGTTGGAGAAAATGAAGGCTAGGATTTAATATAGGAAAAATAGGTTATCCTTTAGGAAATTAAATCATTTGAGTGTACATTAAAATATTTGAATGGGTATACTAGGTAATATTTGTAGAAAAATGAGTGTGTGGATATTCATGAGGGGGCAACATAAAGTTTGGGTTGGGTTCGGTTGAACCGGGTCGGGTTAAAATCGGACATGGTGCAATAATTGAATTAATATCGGTATTTATGATCATGGGTAAATAAGTAGTATGTGGGGGCTTAAATAAATGGGACACAAGTGTCATGCGGGTAGTAGGCTTCGTGTGGGCCATGTTTATATTTGGGGTCGACTAGGTTGGGTCGATGTCGGGTCCCAAAATTAAATTGGAAGTCAGGTCATAAATTACGGTAGATAATTAATTGGCCTAAATTAACCCAAAAGTTGTACGAAGCAAATGAAGCACAAAATGGAGTGTCTGAGTGGGACACGAAGGTCATAGGTATAGAGCGTCTCGAGTAGATCATTCATGAGAAGTTGGTTCTGAGAAAACGACTGGTCTTGTGCTCCCAAATTAAAAGTCACGGCAACGTGCAAACGATGATCAAAGATAAAAGTAAAAAATTAATTAATAATTATTTAATCCATCAAATGGTCTAAATTGATCCGAAGTTGCGCAATACAAAAAGATCACAAGGGAACAAATTTGGATGGGACATGATATATCAACATGAAGGTAGTCTTGTCTACTACACACTGATGAAGGGAGTTTCCAGAGATTGGCATCCCTGACACTCCAGAAGTCAAAGTCACGGTAAAGAGTATTTAATCAAATAATAATCAAATAATAATATCTATTACAAATAATTGATTTATAAAATTGAAAAAAATAAGCCCTAAATTCAGGGGACTTACATCCTACCCACCTTATAAAAATTTCGTCCTCGAAATTAAAAATCATCTAATAGGTCAAGCTAAAACATACAACTGCTATGGCTACAGTACCCAATCTGCTACCCTTGTGATCATCTATGTTGTTTCTCTCTACAGGTATTTTGGTTCAGGTTCATTAAGCTTCTTCCATAAAAACTATGTCTATTTACCCCTAAGAATCTTCATATTAATAAGAACCTTTACGTATATTCTAAAATATAGGTCATCCTCGAGATATTATATATCAGCAATACTTGGCCATCAACCAAAATTCCAATCTCAATAGCAATTTGTTTGTTTCCTTATCCCATCCTAAGTATCTTTATCCTATTAATCACAAGCTTCTTGAAATAATACATTCAATACCTATTCTTGGCATTGAGCCTTCTCTCTTTTTACTCAAGAACTCCTGAATATAAATCCTCAAATTCAAATTCTAAATTCATTTACCGATTTATTTATTACCCATGTACATATGTCCTTGGTTTGTTCTTGCTATCTTTCGATCTTGCACGCAATGTTATCTCCTTTTATTTTATTCCATATATCGATCTATCCTCCAATCATAAGTAAATGGCTTGTAGTTAACCAATAATCACTTGGTCATCAGAGTCTCACAATGTTCAACCCTCGAACCTAAGCATAAGATTCTAATCCTTAATTCATAGTCACAAAATATAATATTCTTTACTCCTTCTTAGATACCTTAAAATCAATCTATACTATCAAACTAATCATTCTTAACGGTTTCTAAGTCCACTATAGTCAGTCACTCATATCTGTCCTACAAGCTTAACCCAATGAATCCCCAAGAAAAATACACTCATCACAATCACACATTAACATATTACAGTTACACTACATAATCTGTTAACAAGGTTTGGCTATTTCAGTCATCAATTAAATAGAAGGAAACAAAGGCCTAAGACTGGGTCGAACAATCCATATCAATATTCAGACAAGGTAAGGGTCAAGCAAGACAGGAAATATTGTCAAAATATTTCCAAGAATAGTACGAGGCCTAACGAAATGCATAGGACGTAGTCGAAGTAAAACTCAAGAACCATATACCTCCGTAATTACGTCACATGAAGTTACTATCGCACTAGTGTGCATCTGGCTGCGATTAACTTTCTGGTTCCATAATACAACGGATGGCTGCAGTGCACAGCTGCCATGCCAGATAATATAGGTTCCTGAACATAACTTGGCCAAATCCGTAAAATATTTCCAAATAATTTTTGCAAAATAAAGGAGAAGATGTTAGTCAAAATACTTAGGGAGTGGTCCAAGTAGAATTCGATAAACATATTTAACCATGATGCCGTTATCCGAAGTTATGCCTCGCCAGTATTTCTCTGGATGCAAAATCTCGATTCTGTAATACAAGGATAAATTACTTTTCGAACCTTTCCTGAATCAACCCATGAGGCACTTTCCACAATTATCGGAAAGGATAAGAAGAATTACCTAAGAGGCTAGTGAAGAAGAGTTTAGTCAAATCATAGGAAGATGGAACACAAACAATCATGTTGAGAAAATCCTAATTGTAGCTGTAGGTAGACAGAGTTAACCAAGACGGAGAAGAATAATGATAAAAATTTGTTCTTGCTCATCCGGTTATAACGAAGTGATCCGATTTAAGATACAGTCTGATAACCATATACGTCTTCCTGAAATTATATTGCCAGAATTTTTGCCACGCCAGTAAGCATAGCTGCAATAAACGATGGAGTCCATAACTAAGGTATACACCCTAAAATCATGTCATCTGGAATTTTTACCACGCCAACCGGTATGGCTACAAGAAAATCCAAATTCCATAACTAGGATAGTATAACCAACATCAGGCTCCACGTCCCTGTCGTGCTAGCTAGTATGACTGCGATAAATTCTAAACTCCATAAATAAAGTAGACATTTATCGTCCTCATCAAATAAGTTTATCAGAATATCTTAACTCAATTCATAAAAACCGATTTTAGATACAAAGTCAAAGTCAACAACGAACGAACATCAAGATTCAAAATTCAACGACGAATCAATAATAAGTAAATGGAAACTAGCAAAAACAGATTCCGATACAGGGTTTAGGAAAAGTTCTCAGGAGAAGTCCCAAAGGTACTATCTAGGTCAAGATTGAAAGTTCTGGAATATAAACTAAATAATCGCAACCTTGATATAAGATTGGCAATTCATATTGATTCTCAACCTAGAGGATATATAAGTTCAACTTATACCTTCCCTCTGGGGTCCACAACTCATCCCAAGAAAGAATAAAGTTTGATACGGACAAATATTTCAAAAATCAAGACGAATGGAAACAAGTGGGAAAATATTTGAAAAGCCTTCGAAATAAGATTCCCAGGGGTCATCCCTGGAATCTACCAAGAATTCCTAATATGTGACTGAGTACCAAAATCCTAAAATATTACATGACTCAACCTTAATCTAAGGGCAGGCTCGCAGTAGTACAGATAAGCTCAAGTACTACCACGACTTCGCATTAATAGCAAAGACTGACCAGCATGGGCCACCACAAAAACGTGTCACGACCCGCACCCGGATATACGGGTACGAATACGTGGGCCACGCCCAGCCTACGCCGCAATATCGGTGGTAGAGCGCTGTCAAGTACCCGATACTAACTACAACATCTAAGATCCATAACTAGAAATGTACTTATGTCACATCACGAAAACTAAGGTAGATAAGACAAGAAATAATAACAATATCACTAGAATAACTAGAATCTACAAGGATCATATGAGACAAAAATAAAATAGAAGGAAACAATGACAAAACTAATAACTACCAGACCTAGAACTCCTGAGAGACAACTCACGGTAAAGAATACCGAGAACCACCCCAGCTAGCAACATCCTGAAGTCCAATACTGAGGGCACAACTATTCAAAAAAATTTGTCAATATATCTAGTCAGGATGGTACGAGCACAAATCTCAAATAACAATTCTAATTAGACGATATTGAAAATGTAGCAGTAAATAGAAAGAATATACAAGAAATTATGAAATGTACATGTGAGTATCATAGCAAGGTAAGCTGTAAATCTAGAGCTAGAAGAAGGCAAGTAAAACTGATCATGGCATGTACAAGAATCAAGAAACATCTGTCTAAGTGTGTGAGTACTAACTACAAAATATGGCCGGCTTGGGTCTGCACAAGGTCATGATCTAGCCAATCATACGTGTGGTGTATGATTGGCATTCACAAGGTTCACAAGATATACAATGCGGGTATTGACCACACATCAATACTAATACTCCCCGTCCCCGACTAGTATAGTGGATCCAACCATGACACATCATGATACGCAATTCTCTGAGAGGGTAGCTAGCCTTCGTAGGAATCGTGTCTATACAATGCATAAGGAACAAGAAAGACTTGCACAAGATATACCAAGGAAAGCGAGGAATAACATCTCATGACGGGATCCAGAGAAATACCAATCCGGGTGAACAATGTGTCAAGAGAACAAGGATATCTACACTAAATACAAGAAACATAGACGATATCATAAAACAGAAATATTATCAGAGAATGTACTCGCCTGAGATCTGGTGGAATATGTCAACTGTGTAATCTGGCTCAGAGTGAAATCACAGACCTAAAGATGAGATATACATAAGCTAATTAGGGTTCAACAGTGTTAGGCATGATTATATAGGTCAATCTCAGTCCGCTAAGTCTAACTAGGTCACAGGAACTTAAACCAAGTCAAACTAGGTCAATCTAAGTCAAGGGTTGACTTACAGTTGACTTCTTGTCAGCTGGTCAACTCTGGTCAACCCTAGGTCAAACTTGACTAACGTTGACTAACAGTTGACTTTGGGTCAACTGGTCAACTCTGGTCCAGTTTTAGTCAATTTTAGGCTACGGTTGACTTCTGGTTGACTTTTGGTCAAAATAGTCAACTGTGGTCAACCAAGGTCAAAACTAGTCTAACCTAGGTCAATGTTGACTCTACTTCGACGTTCAGTCAAAATAGTCAACCATGGTCAAACAGGGTCAAGGCTAGTCTCTGTAAACATCTATAGGGTCAACACATTCAATTTCAGTGGTTGTGAAATCACTAGAATCGATGGATCTCAAAATACAACAAAAGGAGAAAGATTATAATAATAGGGTAAAATCCTACAGATGTTGTCCGATGGTGAAAAAATATTACCAACGTGTCCAGAATGGTCGAAATAGCTAGAATAGCCTGCCCATAAGTCCAATTTGGACACAGGGACAAACAGGTAATTTTGAGTCAAAACGGTGTCGGTGTCGGACCCGCTTTGTACCAAAAAATATGCCAAAATGAAAGTGCACTAAACCTAACAAATTATATGTCCATGAATCCAGAATGACGATACGAACCCAACAGTATATCCAGAATTGGATTCCGTTGACCCGATCTCAAATTGGTCCGTTGACCAGGACATTTAAAATTTCAATTTGCACGAAAAAGCGTGTCGGAGCCAATGCCCTCAAAACTCAGCAAATTATATGTTAACGAGTCCAGAATGACAATATGAACTCAACGGTATATCCAGAATTGGATTCCGATGAGCCGATCTCAAAATGACCCGTTGACCCGAATATTTATATCCGACTTGCACCAAAATGCGTGCCAGAACCAATATCCACTAAAACCTAGCAAATTATATGTCAACGAGTCCAGAATGATGATACAAACTCAACGGTATATCCAGAATTGGATTCCGATGAGCCGGCATCAAAAAGTTCTGTTGACCCGGATTGTGGGGCCCACTTTGCACCGAAATACGTGTCAGGGCCCACGTCCTCCAAACTAAGCAAACTTTATATGTAAACATGCCAGAACGATGCCACGAGTCTACTAGTGGTATCAGAAATTGAATTCGGAGTCCCGGGTTCAAAAATGGAATTTTATAACTTAGAAATTATGAATTCGGACGGCCAACTTTGGCGTCGAATTCAACCAATCAAACGTGCTCACAATGAAACAAAACTTAAGGGGTAGGAAGAGGGTTATACCAGCTTCACATAGGAACCAGCGGTACGCCAGACGGAGCTGCGATGGAGGAGATACGAGTCGAAGAAGTCGGCTCCACAAAAACTGTCCAAAAATTACACAATTTAAAACGTCAACTTTGTGGCCGGTTTTGATGTATCAAACGATAAAATTAACGAAAAAAATTAAGGGGAGTGAAGATGGATATACCGAGATTGAGACGGAGCGATAAAATCTCCGATCCAACGGTCGGATTTTTTAGAAAACGTGTGCGAATTCGCTGTAACGGAACGCATTTCTGGATCTATTCCGAGCTCGCGCCGACGGGAACCCGTGCCAAATGCACGAATCGCCTCCTGTACACGTCAGAGAGGGGAATGGTGGCCATGGGGCCTGCCTGGGGGGTGCGCCCGACCAAGAGAGGCCGGCCACGGCGGCCGTGGCGCCGGCGGCGACGCCTGTACCGTGCGGCCAGGGGCGCGCTGGTGCTTCCGGCCGCTGCAATCGCAGCTGTTGTTGTTGCAATCGCGCGCGCTGGCCAGGCACGGCGGTGCCCGGCGGTGGCGCCCGGCATGACGGCGGCGGTGGTGGCGTGTGGCTCGTGGTGGTGCGACGGCGAGGGTGGTTGGTGATGTTGTGGTGAGTAGATGGAGATGGTGGTAGTGATGAATAATGATGGTGATGAAGAAGATGAGGAGAAAGGGCTGGAGAGGTGGTTCGGAAGGAGGAAGGAGGAGCTCGGGGAGGAGGCTGAGATGAAGTCGGCCATGGGGGAGGGGCTCGGCATGGGGAAGCTGCTGCTGTAGAAAATTTTAAGAAAGGAAGAGAGAGAAAGAGGTGAGTGAGAGAGAGAGTTAGAATTATGTGTGTGTGTGTGATATCAAATAGAGGAGAGAGAGAGAAAAAGTAATTCCTAGGAGTTAGGGCCGGCTGCCTAGGGAAAAATTTATGAGTGTGAGGAAAGAAATGGGTAGTTGGGATTGAGTGTTGGAGAAAATGAAGGCTAGGATTTAATGTAGGAAAAATAGGTTATCCTTTAGGAAATTAAATTATTTGAGTGTACATTAAAATATTTGAATGGGTATACTAGGTATTTAATATTTATAGAAAAATGAGTGTGTGGATATTCATGAGGGGGCAACATGAAGTTTGGGTTGGGTTCGATTGAGCCAAGTCGGGTTAAAATCGGACATGGTGCAATAATTGAATTAATATCGATATTTATGATCATCGGTAAATAAATAGTATATGGGGGCTCAAATAAATGGGACACAAGTGTCATGCGGGTAGTAGGCTTCGTGTGGGCCATGTCCATATTTGGGGTCGACAAGGTTGGGTCGATGTCGGGTCCTGAAATTAAATTGGAAGTCAGGTCACAAATTACGGTAGATAATTAATTGGCCTAAATTAACCCAAAAGTTGTGCGAAGCAAATGAAGCACAAAATGGAGTGTCTGAGTGGGACACGAAGGTCATGGGTGTAGAGCATCTCGAGTAGATCATTTATGAGAAGTTGGTTCTGAGAAAATGACTAGTCTTGTGCCCCCAAATTAAAAGTCACGGCAACGTGCAAACGATGATCAAAGATAAAAGTGGAAAATCAATTAATAATTATTTAATCGATCAAATGGTCTAAATTGACCCAAAGTTGTGCGATACAAAAAGAGCACAAAAGAACGTGTTTGGATGGGACATGATATATCAACATGAAGGTAGTCTTGTCTACTACACACTGATAAAGGAAGTTTCCAGAGATTGGCATCCTTGACACTCCAGAAGTCAAAGTCACGGTAAAGAGCATTTAATCAAGTAATAATATCTATTGCAAATAATTGATTTATAAAATTGAAAAAAATAAGCCCTAAATTCAGGGGGCTTACAACGAACAATCGAATGATGCTGCAATTGTATGTTTGATGGCTTGCGATCAGGTAACCACTAATCCTCTGTTTGATCCTTATGATGATTTCATCTTTGAGCATCTAGGAGAGACTTTCAGTGACCTGTTAAATGACTACAGGAAACAACATAGTAAATATGAAACCTCTAAGAAGGCACTTAAAGAGTACAAAGGTGAGATAGGAAGACTTACCGATCAACTAGCTGATGTTAGAAATAATGTTTCTTCTATTGAGTCTGGTAAGTTTTTTCTATTAAGCTGTTGTTACACGAGACACCAAGTTATCCGAAGAAAAAGACCAAACTATCATCCAGCTAAAGGAAGACCTATCTAAGGAGAGAAAGAGTCTCCAGTGTGCACAAGTCAGAATGGAAACACTTACATCTGACTATACTAGATTATATGACACCTCCAAAAAGTTGGAAATTAGTTTAGAAAAACAGCCTGAAGTTGCTGCTTCCTATTCTAATACGTGTCAATTACCGAATCATCGAAACACACCCAAACCAAACACTGTCAGACCAAACCATACCAAACCACTGCCCAAGAAGACTAATAGGCATACATTTTTCTATATTAGAAAACCAAAACCTACCAATCATGCACCTCACACAACTTTCAACACTCAACATGCAAAATGTCATTATTGTGGCCTTATTGGTCATATATTCTCTGCATATAGAATAAGAAAGTTAGTAGATTTAAATGTTTATGCATGGATACCAAAGACTAACATGTCAGGACCCTACAAGAAATGGGTGCCAAGAGTTTCATCTACAAACTATTTTGTAGGTGGGACGCCCTTCACATGCTAGAAGCAAATGGATCTTCGACAACGGTTGCTCACGGCACATGACCGGTGATGCATCCTTATTCGTAACACTATCGAAGAAGAATAAAGAAGGATACGTCTCCTTCGGTAATAATTTGAGAGGGTACATAATCGGTATCGGTGACATTTGTAAGGCTCCCTACCCTGTGATTAAAAATATTTGTCTAGTTACCGAGTTAAAACATAATCTGCTCAGCATAAGCCATTTAGCTGATCACAGTTATGGCATTAACTTCGTCAAAGACAAATGTACTATAGTTGATAGCTCAACTGGCAGTACTATCTTTGAAGGTATCAGGGAAGACAACATATATGTTTTCTATCTGTTATAAGATGCTAACAAAGCAGGTAGATACTTGATGGACAAGAGCATTGAGAGTCAACTATGGAAAATGAGACTCGGTCATACAAACATAGACACAATTTTAAAACTATCCACAAAGAAGTTGGTACGCGGCTTACCGGACATATCTTTCAAAAAGGATACGGTATGTAGCGAATATAAAAAGAACAAAGCCACCCGATCCGTCTTTAAGTCCAAGAATGTTATAAGTACCACTAGACCTCTACAATTATTGCATATAGATTTATTTGGACATAGTAGAATTGCTAGTCTAGGTGGTAAGTTATATGCATTTGTCATTGTAGATGATTTCTCCAGATACACGTGGGTATATTTTCTTGCACGTAAGAACGATGCTTTGTCAGAATTCGTCATCTTTTGCAAGAAAGTACATAATAAATAAGGTTTTATGATTACTCACATTCGTAGTGATCATGATGGCGAATTTGAAAATGCAGAGTTCAAGCAATTCTGTGACACACATGGTTATCTGCATGAGTTTTCCTGCCCTAGGACTCCACAACAAAATGGAGTTATGGAACGTAAGAACAGGACTCTATCTGAAATGGCTAGAGTAATGTTGAACCAGTTTAGTATACCTAAATACGTTTGGGCTGAAGCTGTCAATACAGCGTGCTATATTCTCAATAGGGTTCTGATTCGACCTATATCGAAGAAGACTCCCTATGAGTTATGGTTTGATGGACACCCACTATTTCATATTTCAAGATATTTGGTTGTAAATGCTTTATTCTTAATACTAAAGACAACCTGAGTAAATTTGATGAAAAGACCGATAAAGGTATCTTTTTAGGTTATGCGACAAAGAGCAAAGGGTACAGAGTCTTCAATAAGAGAACCATGATCATCGAAGAATCAATTAATGTCAAATTTGATGAACTAAATCAACATTCAGTCGATGACGATAATAAAGACGTAAGTACATAAAGTACAGCTACTGCAAAACCTTCATACAAAGATGCAGAACCTTTACACCAAGCACCAGCTGAGTCTTCAAGCAAATCACATACAGAACCAGAAGCCAAAACAACCAATCCTGAGGATATGCCAAAAGAGATGAGATTCTTGGCAGATCATCTAGAGGACTTGGTAATTGGTGAGATTACCAAGGGTGTAAGTACTTGTTCCTCTAATAAAGAGATAGCTTCCTGTGTTGCTTTTATCTCACAGCTTGAACCCAAAAACATTGAAGAAGCATGTAGTGATAATTTTTGGTTAGATGCTATATAAGAGAAATTAAATCAATTCGAACGGAATCAAGTTTAGAAACTTGTTTCCAAGCCCATTGATCATCCGATCATTGTCATCCATTGGATATTCCGAAACAAACTGAACGAGAATGGTTTAGTGACTGGTAATAAGGCTCGACTCATAGCTCAAGGATACAATCAAGAAGAAGGTATCGACTACGATGAGACTTTTGCCCCAGTTGCGAGATTAGAATCCATTCGCATATTTTGTGCATTTGCATGTTTTCCTAATTTCAAATTATTTCAAATGGATGTTAAAAGCACATTTTTAAATAGTTTTATAAAAGAAAAAGTTTATGTAGCTCAACCTCCAGGTTTTACTGATTCCAAAAATTCTGATTATGTTTTCAAGTTGAAGAAAGCCTTATACGGTTTGAAATAAGCCCCTCGTGCTTGGTACAATCGTCTAAGCTCTTTTCTACTTGACAATAGTTTTTCAAAGGAAAAGATTGACACTACACTGTTTATAAAATCATTGAATAGCAATCTTCTTTTGATTCAAATCTATGTAGATGATATTATTTTTGGATCCACTGATGAATCTCTTTGTCAAGAATTTTCAAAGTGTATACAGAATGAGTTTGAGATGAGCATGATGGGAGAGCTAAAATTCTTTCTCGGACTGCAAATCAAACAAACCAACAATGGGACGTTCATAAATCAAGTAAAGTACACAAAAGATTTATTAAAGAAGTTTGACCGGAAAGCAGTCAAACCACTTAGCACTCCAATGGCGACTTCAACCAAGCTTGATATTGATGAACAAGGCAAACCCGTCGACATATGTAAGTATCGAGGTATGATCGGTAGCTTACTGTACTTAACTGCTAGTCGACCTGATGTTATGTTTAGTGTTTGCTTGTGTACACATTTTCAAGCCAATCCTAAAGAATCACATCTGTGTGCAGTTAAGCGTATCTTCCGATACCTTAGAGGAACTTCTTCTGTCGGCTTATGGTATCCTAAAACCATATCGTTTGACCTAACCGGTTATTCTGATGCTGATTTTGTTGGATGCAAAGTAGATAGAAAAAGTACCATAGTACATATCATTTCCTAGGAAAAGTCCTAGTCTCTTGGTTTAGCAAGAAGCAAAATTCTGTCGCATTATCAACAACTGAGGCTGAGTATATCACTGCAGGACGTTGTTGTGCACAAATTTTGTGGATGAAGCAAACTTTAGAAGACTTTGGATTATATTTCACACACATACCCATTTTCTGTGAAAACATTAGTTCTATTAATTTGACTAAGAATCCAGTATGTCATTCTCGTACTAAGCATATCGAGATTCGACATCATTTTCTTAGAGATTAACAACAAAATGGAGATATAGACCTTGTATACAAAGACACACAGAATCAATTGGCTGACATTTTCACAAAACCTTTAGGGGAAGATCGTTTTAATTATTTACGTCGAGAATTAGAAAATGTAGATATCAATAATATTAATTAACCTTGTTTTATTAATTAATTTTTTTAATACTCAATAACTGTTTTCGAGACAAGCCTGCAAAGAGTCTGTCACCACGACTACGGTCGAAGCGAAGCGGTACTTAATTGTTCCCCGTTGAACTCCCGTTAGCTGGGACAGTACTCCTACAGCTAATCTGAAACAGATGCTGAGTAACGAAAGTTAATTTATAAAATAATATATTATTTAAAGTTTAAAATTACTAAACTTTGAATTAAATATTTGAAATGAGTTGATGAAAAGGATTTGGCCCACAAGTTTTTTTCCTTTTAAAACTCAGGGGAACCCTAGGC
This sequence comes from Iris pallida, assembly GCA_029216955.1. Taxonomy (NCBI): domain Eukaryota; kingdom Viridiplantae; phylum Streptophyta; class Magnoliopsida; order Asparagales; family Iridaceae; genus Iris; species Iris pallida. Next base: position 1,025,589 of record JANAVB010040016.1, on the reverse strand, counting down.
AAATTCGGCCCGAGTTCGGTTCGAACTCGGCCAGAGTTCTGTTGGTGTTATATACTTTTTTGTCAGAACCCGAGGCCCCCTTCTCTTCATCTCTTCCAAACTTCATCATAACAGCAGCAACAGCCGCCCGAAGACCCCCAAAACCCTAGTTCTTCTCCACTTTGTTGCTTCCAATCTACGTGGAGAAGTCAATCCAAACTTTAGATTCGTGCGGAGAATTCATCCCTCTACAACATACTTGAATTTCAGAAGGTATAACTCCTTCTTCCCTCAACTTTTAATTTTGTAGGGTTATCTAGTTTTGGAAAAGAATACCTAAGGGATTCAATCCTTCCAAAATGCCAGTGAAGAGGCATCATCTTCAGATCCGAATATGGTTCCCTCTTTTCTCCGGTCCAATCGGGTGACGGCATGTCAGATGAGTTTTTCTTCAAAACTCATGACCAAGCTTTGCTATGGTATGCCGACTTTGCCATACGTACAATATGCACATGCGCTCTGATCAAATGGACTGTATTTCTAGATCATCGTCCTTTTTTTGAGGCATTAGGGTTACACCGTCTTGTTACCCAATAATTCCCTATAGCTACTAATGCCCTTCGACTATTTTACTGTAACTTCGTGTTAGATACTTTTACCGCAAGAACTCGTGTTGGTGGGATCGATATCGAGTTCGATGATGTATTGCTAGCAAAAATCCTTGGTATTCCAAACAAAGGTGCCCCGCTCGATGATACCACCGACTTTGACTTTCCTGAGGGCACGACTCTTGTTAGTTTCAAGAATGAGCTTTGTGCGCCAACAAGTGCTCATCCTGGAAAGTTCAAGGCCAATAACTTGAACTTGTTTAACTACGAGTTACATCACATCATCTATTCCACTACTCTTCCGAAATCTACTTTGAAAGATGATGTCACTGCACTTGAGCTATCTGCCCTCTATCACATTCTTAAGGGGATTTTTTTTTTGCCCCTAAGACTATCATCCAGATAATGGGAAGATGTCGTGGAAGAGACGGCAATCTCTCTTATGCGATGCTTATCCCTCGAATCTTTCAGCATTTTGATATCGATTTATCCACTTGCGCTCTGGACCCTGAGCCCAAGTATCTTCAGCTTTCTCGTCGCAGTACTGCCGCTGCTCCTGCACCTCCTACTCCTGCTCCTACTGCCCCTGTTCCTCCTCAGACCTACCCTATGACTTTTGAGGGTATCCATCAGCACCTTTCGGATATGCGGACTTTCTTTATTGACACTTCCAGGGAACATGAGTTCTGTGACGTGACTCGGTTCCTGGCTATTGCCAACTCGTTTGTCGATCTCCGATTTGCTCAGACGGGTCATTCTGCCAGCTCTCTTCCTAGAGACCCTGTTGTATTTGGTTATCGCATTGAGGATGAGGTGGTCCATTCTCTGTTCAAGCCAGGGAACGCTTATGATTGGTACCGTGGTTCGGGTGCTACTCCACATACCTCTGGAGCTGGCACATCTGGAGCTGGTCCTTCTGGACATGGTGGTCGTGCTAGGACTACTACTACTAATGATGATGATGATGAGAATGAGATGTGATTTAGACATTTTTGTCTAGTTTGTCGTACTATTATGACTGTTTATTGTCTTTGTTTACTTGAAAATGCTCCGACATTCCAAGCTAGTATCCGTACTTTTATTTGTGCTAGTTTTAAAACTTTTTGTGACATTTTCTGTGATATTTGTCTGTTAAACATCATTTTCTATTCTCCACTTTAGAGATGTATATCAGTTTAGTACTATTTAGCATATCTCGTTATAGCACTCTTTATCATGCTTCGACATTTTTTTAATATACCATGCCTGTGAACTCTATAAATATTTCTTATATTTTTTGTTTCTTCACTGATTATTTCTTATGCATATATTGCGGGGGAGCTTTCTCTTTTGCAATTATTTTGCTAAGTGACAACGTTGGAGAAATAAGATCTAACATCTTAATTTTTTCTTTGTAAGATTATAGGAACAATTTTTTTTACCGAAATTCGTTTTTGTGTTATCAAAGATATTATATCAGTCAAGGTTTTTCAATTATCAAAATGGGAGAGATTGTTGGCCCATTGGTCATGGTCAAACCTGATTTTAATAGTTGATCAAACTCTGTCTCGATATACGGAGCTACTTAGATGTTTACTCAAGACGTTTTAGACACTGATCAAGATCAGATATCTACTCAATTCAAGACCGAAGCTATATTTGCCACCCAAGTCTGTATTTCTTTATGCATTATAATTTTTACTTTTATTGAGTCTAGGAATACATTGTACACCGAGTCGTACTAGAAAATAGGCTATCCAAAATTGTTTTTAAAAAGTGACCTATGTTTTTAAAAAACATCCCTTATTTACAAAAGCTTCTGAAGGATTTTAAAAAGCCCAAAAATCACTTTTGAAAAACCCTGACCAACCCTGACAGAACTCGGTCCGAGTTCGGCCAGAGTTCGGTTAGTGATCGTTTGATTTTCGAACGTTTGAAAAACTTGGTCTCCCTTCAGTTGCAAATTTTTACATAGATTTCTGTCCGAATTCTGCCCGAATTCTGTTAGAGTTCTACCTTTGGAAAAACTATAAATAAAGAAGAATTCTGATCATTTTAACTCACTCATTCACTTTTATCTCTTCTCTTCTAAGCTTATGTTTCTTTCCAAAGAATTCTAAAAAGGTTTCATTTTCAAATCCCAAGCCAGTTTCAATTCTCTAGTCAATTTGCCGGTACGGTGTGGTCTAGAAGATTTCAGAGAAATTATAATCAGAGGCTTGATTGAAAAAAAGATGCTTCAAAATTGAAGATGGTCAAGTTCTTCGTATCAAAGCTCGCGTCTGTAGAAGTTGCAAGGACTTCGTATGAAAACTTACAGGATTTTCCAATAGTGGATTCAACTAGAAGCTAGAGTGATTTCGACTGGACGAGTCCTCACAAGAGGGAAACCAGTATACATCACTGTTGGCCCATTCCATGGTCACACCCGATTTTAATAATCGACACTAACTTAAGTCAATGCACAAAATATACGAACTGCTGCTAATCATTTCAGGTCTAGTGAAATCAATATAAAAAAGCGTACTGCTACATCAGCAAGCGTATGATTCATCATTTTGAAGCTCATTTTTATTAGAATTAGTCCGACTAATTTTACAATTGATTAGGTATTTTATCTTTATTGAGTCTAGGATATAAATTGTAAGATCGTAGTCCACTTTCCTATACAGCCTACCCATCCAAAGTCTACCCGCCATAAATATTATTCACCTTCTGCATAAACTTTAAACAAATACTTTACTTTTATACTGAGATAGAACTCAAGCTGAGCTCGGTCTGAACTCTGACCGATTTCGGTCAGTTTGAATTTAAATATTTGTTGCCTCCAAATCTGTATGCAACGTTCGTTTGCGAAATCTTTGCATCAGACCTCTGCCTGAATTCTGTCCGAGTTCGGTCCTCGAAAACACCTATAAATAGAAGAGAATTTCTCATTCCAAATCACTCAATTAATTCATATTCTCTTCTCTCTTTAATAAGTGTTTTCATCTGATCAAAAGCTTTCATATTTCTCCTACACATCTCTTAGCCAAAAGCCAGTAATATCTATTTGATCTAGAGTCTTTTGGTTCTCAAGAGTTGTAAAGAGGTTGTTCAAAGTTCAGAAACTATCTTTGTTGTGGAGTCGGTCGTACGCTCGTCACCAAGCATGGTGTTGTGAAGTCGATCGTGCACTTGTCACCAAGCACGGTGTTGTAAGAGACTGCAAGCTCTCAATTAGCTTGTGTCTTAGTGGATTAACATCGAGCAAGAGTACTCGAGACTGGATTAGTCCTCTCAGAGGGATACCAGTATACATTGCTGTGTCACTGAGTTTGATCTCTCTATCTCTTGCTATATTTATTTACTATCTCTTATTCACTGCCATAGTTATCTGCTTTTAATTTTAAATTGGTGATTATTTTCTGCTACACTCACACTCACTCTATTTACCCCCTCTAGAGGTGCTAAACGGTCCTACAATTGGTATCAGAGTAGGTTATATTCTAATATAACAAATCTCATAGAGTATATATGGCAGCCGTGAAATCAATATTCAACGGTGAAGGGCAATCCACAAATAACCCCCACTATTCGATGGTACAAACTATACCTACTGGAAAACACGGATGACATTCTTTTTAAGTCTCTTGACTTTGATCTTTGGTCTATAGTAGTTGACGGTTATAAGAAACCAGCACCTACAGTAGTTGATGGCGTGCTTGAGACAAGCCTCATGACAAATATACAGAGGCTGAAAAAACAAAGGCTAGTCTAGATGCTCGTGCCATCAATGCACTGTTCTGTACAATTGACAAAATAGAGTTCAATAGAGTTCCAACCTGTAAGACGTCTCATGAGATTTGGAAACTTCTTGAGGTAACTCATGAATGTACTTCCCAAGTAAAGGAATCCAAAATCAGCAGACTAACACAGGAATATAAATCCTTTAAAATAAAATCCGGTGAATCAATTACACAGATGTTCACTCGTTTCCTTGATATTACTAATCCTTTGCAATCTCTTAGTAAGGATTACCGTAATCACGAGAAGATCAGAAAAGCGCTATGGGCTCTAACCAAGAACTGGAACCCAAAGGCAACATCAATCATTGAAGGAAACGATCTCACTACCATGTCTCTGGAAACACTGATGGGCAAGCTCATGACCCATGAGCTTGATCTGCAAGAGTTTGAAGAAGCGACCCCAAAGGAAAAATCTATCGCCTTTAAAGCTCAAGCCAAAAAATCAACATGTAATGATTCTGAGGAAGAATCATCAAGTGGTGATGAACAAGCCCTACAAGTGAAGAACTTCAGAAAATTCTTAAAGTTTGAGAAATCAAACAGAAGGAAGAGAGATATCCAAGAAAGCAATAAAGATGAAACAATATGCATTGGATGCAAGAAATTAGGGCATATGAAGAAGGACTGTCCGACTTTAAAGAAAAGCAGTCCATTCGATAGATCAAGATCAAGCAGAAAAGCAACAACTAGTCGAAAGTATGCAAATACAAGTATCTGGCATGAAAGCGACGCCAGTGATACAGAGGAAGAAGACAGACCCTACGAAAATGCTAATGTCTATCTTATGGCTTTTGTTAAGGTATCCTCAAACCCTTTGTATGACGATTTTACTTTCGATGAATTAGAAAATGCCTTCAGCAAACTACTTGAAGAACATAGAAATGTGCTTGACAGGTATAGGCAATCTCGAAAAGAGATTAAGGCATACACAACCGAAGTAGCTAGACTGTCCAGTCTCATTGAAGATGTTAAAGACTACCGGTAACACGGAAGAGATAGCCAAGCTTAAAGTAGACTATCATGAAGCTATCCTTAAAGTTGAAAAGAATGAAAGAGACTATGTCAAAATACAAGAGTTATATGACATAGAGAAGAAGAAGCACTTAGTCATAGAACAAAGACTCATAGACATGACTGCTAAATATGAAGAGTCTTTTGCGGTTTCTAAAAAGTTAGAAATCAAGTTAGGCAAACATGCAATACCTGTGACACAGCCTAAGTTTAGTCCTAATGCTAAGCATACACCTAAGAGGACTAAAACACAGAAAGCACGAAAGAAACACAAATATCACTATGCATTTACTTATAGGTTTTCAAAGAAACCACATATGCATGTCAAAACAGATTCCACTAACACGTTTTCAAAACTTACTTGCACATACTGTGGTACTCATAGACATATATCACAGTATTGTTTAGCAAGAAAACTTGTTGACAATCGCACATTATTTTAGAGACCTAAGACTAATCAATATGGACCCTTCAGTAAATAGGTACTAAAGGATTTATCTACTTGTTTTATAGGTGGACCCTCAACCCTCTCATGCTAAAAGCAAGTGGATCCTCGATAGCGGATGTTAGCAGCACATGACTAGTGATGCATCTTTGTTCGCTACACTATCGATGAAGAAAGAAGGATACGTCTCCTTCGAAAACAACCTAAGAGGTGATATCATTGAAAATGGTACTATTGTTATATCTCCTTATCCTGTAATAAAAGATGTTTGTCTAGTTACAGAATTGAAACATAACCTATTAAGCATAAGTCACTTAGCTGATAATGGTTATGGTATCAACTTTGTAAAAGACAAATGTACCATATATGATATGTCATCTGGCAATCCCGCATATGAAGGGATTAGAGAAGACAATATTTATGTTTTCTTTCTGGAGAGTACTAACAATGCAGGAAGATGCCTAGTAGCTAACCTAGATGAAAGCTGGCTATGGCATATGAGACTAGGACATGTTAATATGGACACTATATCACGATTGAGCTCTAAGAAGCTGGTAAAAAGACTCCCTAAAATACCGTTCAAGAGAGATATGGCATGTGCTGACTGTAAAAAGAACAAAGCACATAGGTCTACATTTAAATCCATCAACGCTGTAAGTACTTCTAGACCTTTACAGTTGATACATATGGATTTATTTGGTCCTAGTAGAGTCGCTAGTCTAGGCGGTAAGCTCTATGCATTTGTTATTGTTGATGATTTATCTCCTTTTACTTGGGTTTACTTTTTATCAAAGAAAAGTGATGCTATTTTTGAATTTCAGTTATTTTATAAGAAGGTACAAAATGAAATAGGCTTCATGATTACTCGTATCCGAAGTATCATAGTGGCGAATTCGTAAATACTGATTTCAAAAAGTTTTGTGATGATAGTGGATACTACCACGAATGTTTCTGTCCTAGAACTCCTCAACAGAATGGTATTGTGGAGCAGAAGAACCATACTCTAAGCGAGATGGCTAGAGTCATGCTGAATCAGCATAATCTTCCTAAATATTTTTGGACAGACGCTGTTAGCACAGCCTGTCATATTTTAAATAGGGTGTTAATTCGATCCATCTCGAAGAAAACACCTTATGAACTTTGGTTCGGAAGGATTCCAAACATTTCTTATTTTAAAGTTTTTGGATGTCATTATTTTATCCTGAATACCAAGGACAACTTGGGTAAGTTCAACTCTAAAACAGATGAAGGGATATTTTTGGGATATGCTGCTAAGAGTAAGGGATATAGAATTTTCAATAAAAGATCTATGATTGTTGAAGAATCTATTAACGTTACTTTTGATGAGCTCAATAGTCACAGATCTAGCGACAGTGATGATGAAGGTGTACAAACAAGAACTGATATGAGTCCTGTGAAAGATCTGACTCATAAATTTGAATCATTGAAGTTCTTACCAGATCATCCAGAGACACTCATTATAGGTAATATATCAAAAGGTGTAAGTACACGCTCTTCTCTTAGAGATTCTGAAATAGCAGCAAATGTAGCTTTTATTTCTCAAATAAAACCTAAGAATATAGAAGATGCTTTTAATGATGAGTTTTGGATTAATGCCATACAAGATTAACTTAATCAATTTGAGAGAAACCAAGTTTGGAAACTCGTTCCTAAACCTATTGGTCAATCGATAATTGGTACCAAATGGGTGTTCCAAAATAAACTAAGTAAAGATGGACAAGTTCTACGCAAAAAAGTGCGTCTAGTGGCTCAAGGTTATAATCAAGAAGAAGGTATTGATTATGACGAGACATATGCTCCTGTTGCTAGACTAGAAGCTATCCGTATGTTTTGTGCATTTACATGTTTTAATGATTTTAAATTATTTCAAATGGACGTGAAAGGTGCAGTTTTAAACGGATTTCTAAAAGAAGAAGTATTTGTGAAACAACCTCCTGGCTTTGAAGATTTTCAAAAATCTTATCACGTCTTCAAGCTTAAGAAAGCACTCAATGGACTCAAACAGGCACCTCGTGCTTGGTATGAACGCCTAAGTGCCTTCTTACTTGATAATGGTTTTTTAAAAGGAAGAGTTGATACAACTTTATTTATCAAATCTTTAGATAATGATATTCTTCCTGTACAAATATACGTTGATGACATCATATTCAGTTCTACTAATGAAAAACTTTGTCAAGAGTTTGCTAAGTGTATGCAGAGTGAATTTAAGATGAGTATGATGGAAAAGCTGAACTTCTTCCTAGGACTCCAGATCAAACAACACTCAAAGGGAACGTTCATCAATCAAGCCAAATATGCGAAGGATATACTGAAAAAGTACGGCTTCGAAAATGTAAAGCTAATCGGAACTCTAATGGCTACATCTACAAAGCTTGACACTGATGAAAGTGGCAAACCTGTCGACGAGCGTAAGTATCAAGGTATGATTGGTAGCTTATTATACTTAACTGCTAGTTGCCCTAATATTATGTTCAGTGTTTGCATTTGTGCACGATACCAGGCAAATCCTAAGGAGTTACACCTAAGTGCCGTTAAGCTTATCTTTCGATACCTTAAGGGAACTTCTACAGTCGGCTTATGGTATCCTAAAACCAAATTCTTTGACCTGATAGGTTACTCGGATGCGAATTTTGCAGGATGCAAAGTAGACCGTAAAAGTACCAGCGGTACGTGTCATTTCGTAGGAAAGGCCTTAGTCTCATGGTTTAGCAAGAAAAAAAATTCTGTAGCATTATCAACTACTGAGGCTGAGTATATCACCGTAGGACGTTGTTGTGCTCAAATTTTGTGGATGAATCAAACCCTAGAAGACTACAATCTGCACTACACTAAGATTCCCATTTACTTTGATAACACTAACACTATTAACTTGACTAAGAACCCTGTATGTCACTCACGCACAAAACACATTAAAATTCGTCATCACTTTTTACGTGATCACCAACAACACGAGGACTTCTGCTTAGAATTTCTTGACACAGATCATCAACTAGCAGACATTTTCACAAAACACTAGCTGAAGCCCGATTTAACGTTATACGACGAGAGCTCGGATACTTGAATTTTCAGATTCATAATATAGTATGTTTATTAAATTTATTTTATAACTCAAAACTTTGTAATTTATTAACAAAAATTATTTTCGGTACAAGCCGAAAGGGTCCTTCTGTCATACAAGTGTAAATAACCTGAAGCAATACGGTGTAATAGTCTTCGGACTACCGCTAGTTGGGATCCGTCCCCTACAGCTAACCCAAAGTAATAGAAGTTATTAAATAAAGGAGTGTAACAGTTATAAATTTAACTTTCGAACAAATACTGCATTTATGACATTGGGAATACAAGCAGCCGAACTCGGACCGAACTCTGACCGAGTTCGGACCGAGTTCAGACAGAGTTCGGTCGGCGCTGTACGGATTTCCAGAACCGAACAGCCGACCCTAGCCTAATATATTCATCATCTTCTTTTCATTTTTCTTCACTCTTCTACCGAAAATAACCCACAAAAACTCGATAGAGCTTCTCCTCCTTATTTTTGAGCTTTTTCGGAGTCTAGTGGGTCGTCCTCTCTACCATCTTCACCCTTTCTTCAAGGTATTCTACTTCCTTTCCTTCTCATCCATGGCACCTAAACATCAAAAGAGAAAGATTGATTCCTCTCAAGCAGGATCATCTTCCTCTGACTATGTTCCCACAAATGTCTTCAGTCCAGCCCGTCCTACTGCATCTGATGATTACGACTCCAGACTCTTTCCCGATAGGGAATTTTTTGATCTTTGGTTTGATTCATTTTTGGGTCGTAAAATTTGTGCTGGGGCACATGTTAACTTTACTATATTTTCTGAGTATGCCCCTACTTTCAACCGTCTCGGTTTTCGTAATTTTTTTGAAGTTGTTGAAAATATTTATGATAATGTTATCCGTATGTTTTACTACAATTTGCAAGTAAAAGATAACAGCAACTTCTACTCTTGTGTAGCTGGGCAGAAACTAGAGTTCAATGCCACAGACATCAGTAAATATTTTTATGTTCCTGATGTAGGTGAGGATTTAGTAGATATTCACCATATCTAATTCCCTGAAGGTGTCACCCTTGATTCCTTCAAAGAACTTTTGTGTCATTCTAAACCTGTTCCTAGAAGAGTTTATTCCAAACTTCTAAATCAAAACTTCTATGAACTCCATAGGTTTATATTTTCTGTTCTTCTTCCAAAAAAGGGATCCTCTGATGAGATTACCTTCATGGAATTATCAACCATGTACTATATTCACTTTGGAATTCCTTTTTCTGTTCCAAAGACTGTTATGGCATGGATGCTTAATTGCAGAAATGCGGGATGCTGTGGACACACACAAAAAAGAAGAAGAAAATACTTTCTTTTCTTTATTGGCGCAAGGTGCCACAAATCGAGTACGCCTGAGAGATCATGCACTGAGGATCCCCAAGTACAAAAAAGAATTCTAGGGAATGGGACGATGGAGATCGAGCAGCAGCTGCTCCTTTACTCCGTTGACACTCCGATTACAAAAGTAGAAGAAAACCTAAAAAAATTGCTAACTCTCGGCTCACTGGCAAGAAGTACAGTAATTTGGCTCTTGAAAATGCTCTCCGTTCTGTGTTTTGAAGGGGGATAAGACCCCTTTTTATAGTTGTTCTTGAGCTGGAATGATGTTATGCGCCCACGTGAGGGAAACACACTGGTTTTCATGTGGGCACATAGTCCTACCTTGGGTGCATAGGGTGTAGGTGCATGCAGGCTGCGAGATTGTGGGTTGGTCGTGGTGTTGACGTGGCCGCATGCTTCGGTGCCCGACTGCTCGTGGAGACTGACGTGGCCGTGTGCTTCGGTGCACGTTTTGATCATGGCTTTGACCGAGTCAGGCTTGGGCATATAGCCATGTCTTGGGCTATGAGCCCTCCTTTTGGGGGAGCTAGTCTTGGGCGCATGGAACTTCACTGGCTGGGCGCATAGAGCTTCACTGGCTTGGACGCATGGGGCTTCATTGCTAAAAATTTTTCATGCTTCTACAAGACCCCCTTCGAAGTTTTTGATACTTGAACGAGTTCGAAATACTTTGAAAGAAGCATGGATCGTCTTCTCGTGATGCAATGGACGCATAGCACGGCTCTCTCCTTGGGCACATTGTGTTTGGCCAGCCTGTCAGAGAGATACGACTGTTGAGATCTTCTTCGAAATCTAAACTGACAGATTCATCGGGGTAGAATTTGAAGCAGTCCATCCTTCATACGTTGTCCACGTCAGCAAGTGGCAGTCGCGTAGTGTGCAAGGGGCTGGTTCTTCACGTGGGCGTATAGGCCATTGTGGGCGCATACTGCGCAATGGGCGTATAGGTGCATGAAGCTAGTGGGCGCATAAGAAGTAGCCTGTGCCTATAAATAGGCCCTGAAGGAGAGAGAAAGCTCATTATTCCCCTCTCTTAGAATTTTTCAAAAACTCTTCATCTTCTTTCTTTGAGAACCATGTCTCCCAATGTCTCTAAGAGATCTGCGAAGGGCAAGGGGGCTGCACCGAGTGGCTCTCCTCCAGCGACAGTATCTTGACCAGTCTAGGACCCGATTCTGGGTGAGGGCACGCTTCAAAATCAAAGCCTCGAGCGTTAATTTGCGATGCTCAGACTTTTATTCTGCCTGGGCACTTGCGCCTAAGGCAACATACTTCTGTGAGCATCATTATTTGCCTACAGAAATTATGCATCAACACTGTGGTGTGCTATACACCCACATGCTGCCATGTTATGTGCCTACATGCTGTGGCATGTCATGTGCCCAGGTACTGTTCGTGTGTTATGCGTCCACTTGTTTGTTTTGGGCGCATATCTCTTTGGGCGCATCAGAGTTCCCGAGTACTTAGTTTTTCTTGCAGATTTCTGAGTCTGACGTTCTCTTTTGTCTTTGATTCTTGCAGCATCCATGCCGAAGGCTGAGACCGTTGTGAAGGAAGAGATGCTGCCTTCTTTTATCAAACCAGAGTCACCGTTCGTTAAGGAGGAGGTGATACCAAAAATTAAAGTAAAAGAAGAGCTGGCGCCTATCGGGGAGGTAATTACTCCCAAGATTGAAGCTGATGTAACGGAGGAGCCCAAGTCTGAGGGTAGTAGCACTGGAAGTTCTGACCCTCCTGCCCCAGCCGAGGACCTTGTTCAAATAGATCCTTCATATGCGAAATGGTTGAGGGAATGGTATATGCCTCAATACAACTAGGATCCGTAGGTTTCCATAAATGTCCGTATTTGTCTTCGTGTTTCTGTTTGTCTTAAGCTTTATGTTTCGCTTCTTTTTGACATCAAATGCAATCCTTTACCTCTTGCCCAGATGAAGAGATGAAGAACTTTTTTGGTTTGCTTATGAGATGTAGTCCTGTGAACGTAACTGATTTTGAATAAATAGAATAAATTCACTCCATTCTTTGCTTGTGGTATTTGTGGTGCTTGTATTAGGGGGTCTAATACAACATTTGTGTAAAGGGTATCCCGCTGGGGGACCCCCTCTCTCTTTTTGTTTGGACATATTGCCCCTTTGTGCATCTGGGAATACGAGTAAATAGATTGGAATGATACTTTTGTGGACCTATTACCCTTCTGTACACTGGTGGTGTGGTTAATATATTTGAAACAAAACCCAACAGAGGTAATATAGTCGTGATCGATTTTGTGGTCTTAACACCATGTCTTTTATCCCGGGTTGGGTACAGGTGTCAAGTCGGAAGACTATCAGTATCAGAGGTAATGTGGACGTGACACATGATAATCAGGAGTGGTTTTGGTGGAATAGATTTTCTTGTCAAGTTTGGCTTCTTGTCAGGTATCCCTTCCTAAAGCGGAAGAGACTTTCCAAGCTTCCTCCCCGGCGACCTCCATCGAAGATAAGGAGATAGCCCAGGAAGTCGTCAAAGCTTTCTACTCTGTGCTGAAAGTGAAGCTTCCTGGAGTCTTGAATCGGAATGTTGCCTTCACCCCTGTGAAGGTTGTCGTCGAATGCCAAGTGGCAGCCCTCGAGGACATTGCCAGCTATGAAGAGCGGGCTACTACTCTGAGGAAAGTTCTGAATGACCTGGAGGGTCAGGTAGCTCGATTTCGGGATGCTAAACAATGGAGCCCAAAGTCGCTGTTCCGGGCGGAGGATGAGGTTCTGATCAAGGCTCTCGCGGAGGAGAAGGCTAATTTCCAGGCGAGTAAGGACGGCCTCGTTCGGGAGATCGGCAAATTGGCTAACCAGTATGGTCAGTTCACCGCTGCAAGTGAGGTGCGTGCTGTCACGTCCCGCACCCACTATGAGGGTACGAGAACGTAACAACGACCAGCCTACGCCGTAGTGTCGGCGGTAGAACGCTGTCCTAGGTCACAACATCTAGCAATATAAAGCTAAGCAGTTTATACTCCCCGAATGGGGGTAACATAGCAGAAAGTAACTCAATCACAACTAAGGCAGATGATAAGATAAAAGATAGATAGATAGATAATACTGCTGAAAAGAAAGGAAATTCCAAGTACAATAGAGAGTCTAAGTGTCTAAGATAAATACATATCCCCAGTATTAAATATATACAATCATCCATAGAGTACTGTAAATGAAAACATCCTAGTCTAAGGGTGTGTCATCCACAGCTAGTGGGACCTGCTGCTGGTCCAGGTCCAGGCACTCATCTAAGGTAGCACCGTAATAGGTATCCACACAGGCCTCCTCCTCGTCGTCTGTAATATTTTCAACAGGTCCAGTCAGGACAGGAGCGAGCACAGTACATCTCAACAGTTCATAGCAGGTTAGAAAATATAATCATGCAGTAAAGTAAGATATAGATACTGAAGGAAATGCAGTATGTAAAAAGAGAGAGAGCTGTAATAGAAATATCTACTATAAATAGAGACTAACAGTGGCTAGTGAGTCAGAGTACAATATAGACATGTAAATGGCATAGGAGATTCTGATAAGACACTAAGGAGGTGATCAGGTGAGATACTACTTGGATATTATTCACATGTCTACTTCTACTCCCCCGTACCCCCAATCAATACACAAGGATCCAACCAGGTTATGTTATGATTCCATGCAAAGGCCCACAAGGGGTGATACATGGATGCCCATAAATGGGTGATCTGGGAATGCCCATAAATAGGATGATTTAAAGAAGACTCTGTGATCATAAGAGTACATGTCACAAGTGATCAATGAACCATGAAGCATAGTGATACGCCATGTAAGTAAAACGCACAGAACATGTAGTATACGATGCTCCCTGAGGGGATAACATCTCAAGAAGGGATTCATATAGTACTAATCCGTATGACCAATATGATAGTATCAAGTAAAGTAATTTAAAGCAGGAATATAATTCTAAATAGGATATGAAATGATCAGAGAATGTACTCGCCTGGTATCTGAGTGTCCAAGATGAAAGTACTATCCGAGGAGTGGTGTCTGGCTCCTATTTAGAACAGCACAAGTCACAACAAGTCCAAAATGGTAAAATGAAGTTCTACTATACACTCTACATGAATCTAGGTCAAACTAGACCAAAGTCAACTCTTGGTCAACTCTGGTCAACCCTAGAAGTCAAACTAGGTCAAACGAGTCTAAACTAGGTCAAACAAGTCTAAACTAGGTCAAACAAGTCTAAACTAGGTCAAACAAGTCTAGGTTGGTCAAACCTAGGCTTAACAGCCAATTCTAGGTCAACTAGCTGAAAATCACACAGTCATCTATCCTAGTGATACACACATGCCATAGGCCATCTATCTAGGCCATTGGCCAAATACAGTTAGGCAAATGAAATCCTACCACACAACCTACCACACATTACACATAGGCTAAGATAGCTATTTACCCATAATACATATATATATGTAAATTTACATGCATGTAGATACATAGAAATACACATGTAAATAGATTAGGAATATCTATATATATATATATATATATACATACAAAGGGATATATATAATGTGTGTGTGTGTGTATATGTGTGTGTGAGAGTGAGAGAATGTGGGTGAGTGAGTGAGTGAACAGTGTGACAGGAAAACATAGGGGGGGTGTGTGTGTGTATATCATGATTTGTGTGTGTGTAATGGTGTGTGTCATGATATGCTGAAAACAGAACAGTGTAGTGTTAGTGACCTACACTTGTGTGTGTGTGTAATGCCCCAGTCCCAAAATACGTAAGACTAGGAACGTAGACATGCCAGCTGCATACATACGAAGTATACTCCAATATATGGAACCCTCGTATGAATACATAAGCTGTAAAATGCAGTAGAACCATAACTAATCTCATCCACACAAAATAAAGGATAAAAGATGTCATATAATGAGAATTGTCACCCCCATTTCCTGTATTTCGTATTTGTACTCGTGATTTGAATTCGGCACGTATTTTATTTTCTCGACTTGCGGATTTTGGTTTCTCGTAAATGGGTTTGGACCATGGCTTGGTTTTATTTTGTGGAGTTGGTTTGGTTTGGTTTGGTTCATCATGAGTGGAACACCTTAGCCTATTCTCCACCTCCATTCCATCACAACCACCCTCATTAAAACCTACCAACCTTTTCTCTCTCCTCCATAACTCCATTAATTTCTTACAACTTCTTCTTCTTCCTTCTTCCACACAACTCCCCAACCCATAGGCAAGTGCACCTTGCCATCAAATAAGCACCACTTTTTATTTGTCCATCAACTAGATTAGGCCATGGAGAACAACTTTAGAACTTGACATTTTGTGATTTGGAGCTTTCATTTTTCTAGATCTAGGTTTTAACCATTTTAGAAAATCCTTGGTTTTGATCCATTAAACTTCGATTTTTGTATGTTTTGATGCTTCCATATGGAAGAGAATTCGATTTTACTCAAGTTAGAACTTAAAAATCTAGATTTGGTTTTGATTTGGCTAAGTTATGAAGATTTGAAGTTTTTGGTGTTCTTGAGGAGTTCATCTCAGCCTTGGTGAAGGCTCTCGGCCAGTGCTCTTTAGCACTTGACCGTTTGCGCACCCTGGCCTGTGCACTTTAGTGCATGGCCGATTGTGCATAGGCTCAGCCAGTGCTTTACGCTGCGCTGGATTGTGCTGGCGCAAGCTAGCCATGCGCAAGCCAGCCATGCGTAAAGTAAACCCTGCGCACTCGACCATTGCGCAGTCCATACTTTGTGCAGTCTACCCTTGCGTAATCCGCCCTTGTGTAATCCAATTGATGCGCAAGGCATCCCCTGTGCCCCTTGACCCCTTGCGCAGTCTACCCTTGCGCAAGGTAACCCTTGCGCAAGGCAACTCTTGTGCAGCTCTTCCATGCGCAGTACATACCCTGCACAGCCCAACCCCTGACCCCCTTGCACAACCTACTTATCTATGATGAATTGTTATTTCTTTAAGCTTGGCTCTTCTATAGTCCTATATATATTGGTATTTTATTAGATATTTTATGTCCATTTTATATCCTTACGCCTTTTGTCACGAACTGATTTTTACTTAATATGTTTGGAATGACTATTGTACATGGCATGGTATGACAAGGAAGTAGCATAACACGACAGTGACCCGTAGTGGTGCACTCCTGACATGACGAACCTGACATGATAGTAGCCCGTCGTGGCGCACTCCTGACAGTACCCTGACATGATTTATCTTGATAACTTGATAGTGGCCCGTGGCGGCGCACTCCTGACTTGACTTGACTTGTAACTTGTAACTTGACTCGTATAATCAACTTGACACCGTGGGTGTTCCTGCTTGCTTGCTTGTACAATCCAATTGTCTTGTCTTGCATCATGTCTAGGACGTGACTTCCTGGGTGCCACGGCCAGGGACTCGCGCTAAATTGGATTAGGCTAATGATTAGATCAAACTAGAACATGGAGAATTCCCAGTCACAGGCAATCTCGTTATCTGGGCACTTTAATGGACTTGTAGCTTGCCGACGAGTAGAGCACATTTCTAGCACACTGTCATGTATTGCACCCTCTAAGTCACCTAAGGGTACATTTGTCTTCCGGGCAATGTACCCACCTATAACTCTCAACCCGCGGAAGGATAACTGGATAGTCTGTAGGGCTTGGGACTGGAAATTCTCACTTGCATCTTGTTAGTAATTAGGCTTGTGATAACCCTAGTTAGTTAAAGTAGTAAACCATAGTAATTGCTTGGCCGCTTGTGAATGCATGATGTCCAGCCTTGTCTAAGTCTTGTCTATCTCCAGTACCTGCTATCTCCTGAGCATGTTTGTTTTCCTTATCTTAACGATAAATGAGTAGAGACAATGAGCTATTTAGGCGAAGGGTTACAACCCCGGTCCTTGTCTGGTTTAAGGATTGTAACCTGGCTCCCGGAATGGTTCCACGTCCCTAGTCGTTTATCGCTCTGTGTACTTTTATTACTTGTACTTTCCTTTTATTCTTTATGTTCTGATATGCTGGCTTTTGTTCTTATTTGTGGCCTCCTTGTGGCACTTGCTCTTTTTGGGGTTTGACCTAGCTGGTTTTGTGTGGCCAGATTTCGGAGCAGCTCCCGAGGATCTACCAAGCTTCCAGCCCAATGGTGAACACTAGAAGGAACCAGGGCTACGAGTGGGTTTTCCCTTTATGATTCACCCACTTATATGTAAATTTATTCTTTTGAGGCATTTGCCGACGAGCACCTGTTAACTCGATGCACATTTACTTACTGTCTGTCTACGGGCTGTAAACATGATTAACAAATCCTAGGGTTGATCATGTATGACTGAACTCTTGCTAGTCCTATCATTTTGTACGACTAGCTTCATGATCATCCAATATGTAATATTTGGGATGCCTTATATATATATATATATTTGATGCTCTAATATCTTGTAACTCTGTTAATTGCTTGAGATTGAGACAATAGGCTTGACCTTAAGAGACTGCTGGCTTGTAGTAAACCCTCATATTTAGACAGCCGTGACCGTATAGTTGAGATGTATTCTATTTCAATATACGTAGCTGGCTATGTCTGCCCCCGCTCTCCAGTATTCTGGTTCTGGGGCGTGACAAGAATGATTTGTCTTGATACAATATGTTGGGCGGAGACAAATCCACTACCAACAAAATAAGGAAAACTACATAGAAAATGAAATGAGTGGCGAGCGAAGCGAAGACGATCCAAGTGCAATCATCCTCGATGAAATAGCGATGATCACGGCTAGAGCTAAAGCACCTGCGAAAGACAATAGCACACACCTGGAGAGATAACCAGCTCCTCAGAGGGACGTAATAAGACACATAATATCATGCCATATAAACTGAATAAATATTGCTTAAATAAATAAGTCAATCGAATTTATAACATGGTCCAATACGCACCTACTGAACGAGCGTACCATCCCCCCAACCAAACAAGGACAGGAGATGGTAAACTAATTCACGGTGACGTATCTTTCCATGCTATGAATCCAATATGGTATCCGGACCCAACAAGGTTCAATACCTTCTCATCGAAGTAGTAAGTCACACCTACAACCAAACAAGGACAAGATGTGACGAACTAATCCGCGACAAATTATTGTTTCAAGCCATGGTCAGATACAAGTACCCAAACCAAAAGTACTCGTACCTAACGGATAGGGTGCCTATCCATTCTAAGTGAAATGTAGTTAAGAACAATCCTTCCTACACATGGGCCCTGGCTGAATAGGATCGACATAGTCCCCCCTTGGACACGAGAGGCCCTATCAGTAAGAGTATGACGTTCCGCAGAATCGTCAGTGGCCGTCAGTAATCATGGGTCATCAACCACGTATCTCCAGCGGAGAATCCAGGTCACAAGGGAAGTATATCGAAGCCCATACGCTAAGGAATTGTCATCCCCGCCCAATGCCTACTGTGTTGTATCCACAACACAAACAACTATAACCGCTAAGTCAAACTATCATGCAATCTCCATTAGCGGTTACTCCTATCGCACGACTTGTACGTACTGGTGGCCAGCCAATCACGCACTTCCGTATTCTACATGCGACACACAACTTCGTGTTATAACGTGTCAAGGCCAATGAATGCAACACACAAGGTGGTCCCTTAAATCTAGGGTTAATGTGAGAAAAATAATACATAGCAGAAAATATAATTGAACAGTAAGTTCTAACAGGTTATGCCATGTATCACAGTTTATTTTGCATAAAGAAAATAAGTAATACATGAAATATGAGCTAAAATAATTAAACAGCGAATGGCAAGGTATCTTGCCTGGTAGTACACCTGATGTGCTGTGATAATCAAGGTGGCACGATCTGCAACTTTGATGTAACAACTATGCAAGGTGACCTCGGGTAGTGGCACAGACAGTCCCATTGGGTCCAGAAGGGTCAATTTAATTAGGGTGGACATAAGGTTGTCTAGAATTGACGGAAGATTAGGAAAAACGGGATGAGTCATGGACGGAAGGATAGTCGGAGGAAATTTGGATATCTGATGTATATTCGATTTCAGAAAAACCATTTAAACGCAAAATTCTAACTTTTGAAATTATATTTTGTTGGTCAAAGGCTATAGATAAGATACTAAAATAATAAATATATTTTCCAAAAATTGTTTTAGGTAGAAAGCTATAATTTTGTCAAAATAAGTATTTGAAAAGGAGCTAGCTTATTGTATAAATACATATATAATCCTACTGAACGAAAGATACGTATAATGTATAATCATAATAAGGTAATAACGATAACGATAATATTTACATATATTTAGTGAATACTAATATATATATGCTACAACGTAACAATATATGAATGATAATAACTTTTAGTAATTTTAATATTTAAAAGTTTGCAAAGATATTTAAGTATCCTGTTTCCAAAACATAACAAAATAATAATATTTAATTTTCAAACATAATAGTTTAATACTAATTGTAATAATGAGTATATATACAAAAGTAAAATAACATAAAAATAAACTAAAAAATCATAAACGTACTGTACTAATAATAAAAAAAAATAATAATAATAAATAATAAAAATAAAAATCAGTACGTTCTCCTCTTGAGAACAGTGGAGAAAAGTCATAAAGAAAGAAGGAAAGAGACAGAAGAGGAAGGAGAGTGAGAGAGACTGAAAGGGAGAGCGAGAGATTCGAGAGAGAGAGGAAAAAGGGGAAAATGGAGGTGGCGGTCGGTCGGTCGCAGGCGAGGAGCGGTCGTGGTCGGGTTCGGCAGAGCACGGCGTTGCCGGAGGCGCGCGAAAGAGGGTTCGACCGGAGCTCGCGCGGTGGCCGTCGTGTTAGGCGTGGCGGGGGCTCGCATGGTGCTCCGGGCGGGGTGAC
The DNA here is from genome assembly GCA_029216955.1 of Iris pallida. Classification (NCBI taxonomy): domain Eukaryota; kingdom Viridiplantae; phylum Streptophyta; class Magnoliopsida; order Asparagales; family Iridaceae; genus Iris; species Iris pallida. The sequence continues at coordinate 1,005,477 of JANAVB010040016.1, read as the reverse complement.
CGCTGGCCAAGGCGGAGCTGCGGGAGAGGTGGTCGGCGATTTCGTGGTGAAGGCGGAGGGAAGCGGCGGATCTGGCTATGGCTGCGCGCGGAGGGTTGGGGACGCGGCAGCGCTACGCGAACGGGGAAGAGGGGCGGTGGCGCGCCGGCCGGAAAGGAGGCGACGGCGCTGGGCTGTTCGAGCGGGCGGTCGAAGAGGGGAAGGAGACGGGGCGGAGCTGTGCGGAGTGGCGGTTGGCCGCCGTTACTGGACGGAGGAAGAGGCTCAGGTGGTGGTCGCTGGTCCGGTGGCGGCCATGGCGTGTGTGGCGCGCCTGCTCGTGGCGGCGGGGGATGAGCACGGGGAGCGCTCAGTGGCTGACGAGGTCTACTCGCCGGGTCGGGGTCGACGGCAGGTGAGTGGTGATGGTCGTTTAATTTCCTTTCTTTTCTTGTGTTGGTTATGGTGTGTTTTGGGGATTGGCCGTAGTGGTGGTGTCAGCGGTATGCTGTAGTGGTGGCTGGTCGGGAGCCGTGTGTCGACCGGGATGGATGTGCGGTGGTGGCGCCGGTGTTTGGGCTGGTGTCGATAGTGAGGCGGCGTGCTAGTGGTTATGGCGATGTCGGTGTCGGGCTGGAGTGGCAGTGGGGTGGTGGCAATGGAGCTACGGAGCATGGTCGGGTGTCTGGGGGTTTGGTGTTATTAGTATGTGGCGGCGATGGGCATAGTCGGGGATGGTTGTTGGTGTTGGGGCATATGGCCGAGGGTGGCCGGACATTGTGGGATGTGACAGGGTGATGGTAGCTGGGTCGGGATGGCACGTGGTTGTCGGAAGATGGCCGGATTAGATTTAGGTTAGGGGTAGAAGATTTGTTTTGAGTTGTATCGTGTCGGGGTTGTCCGACACGACGGAGAGGGCGTCGGGAAATTGTAAATGTAATGGAAAGATATAGTAGTGGATGGGACACGGACACGGTCATGGACACGATGCACTTACTTTGAGGATGGTGGGAATTTGTGGAAGACTGATGAAAAACTTGGAGGAGTACCTGCCTATTTATAGGATGTGGGAATTCCCAATTGAATAGGATTGGGAAAAGATTTAAAACCCAAAGTAGATAATTCGTAATTTAATTTAAAGTCAAATCCAAATCTAAATACGAATCCAATTTAAATCAAATTAAATTTTAATTTAAAATCGAATAGGATAAATCAAATTTCAAGTACTTAACTATTTAAATAAATCCATAAATTTAAATCATGATTTAAATTGCCACAATATCTTCCAAATATATTTTGCAAAATACCAATAATAATAATTTCGAAAATAATAAATATTTTTAAATATCTTTTTGAATAATAAATATTAATATTAATAAATCTCAAAAATTACATTTTTATTAAAAATAGACTAATAAATAATTTCAAAATATATGTATGCACGAATAATGCATACATGATTATGCTTTTCCTAGTATGATTAATAACTGCTAAAAATAAAAGGTCTTTTATAGCAAGAATAATAATTATATAATATTTTGAAAGTGTATAATAAAATAAAAATGTTTTTCTAAAATATGTACGCTCGCACATATTCGCATTCGACGAGCAACTACGAAAATAAAATTTCGCGCGCGACGTACAATACGACTACGTGACGTACAACACAAAATTTTAAATCGATACCAAATTTAATAATAAAAAAATAGTAGAAATTTAGGGGTTTTACATCCTACCCAACTTAAAAGAATTTCGTCCTCGAAATTAAGAATTAGGAGGGAGTGAAAGGCACAAGGGGGTATCGGTGGGAAATAATCGTTCACAACGTCCAACACAATTATGCAATAGGAAATCGCGACTTCAATAACGGCAAGAGTAATCATGGGATAGCTCAAGAAGAAAATGAGTAAGGTTTAAAGAATAAACACGCGATAAAGGCTAGTGTGTTATCTAGAGAAGAATAGTTTAGAGACCTTAAAGATATGGTTTCTTAGGAGTTGGTTGCTGGCACGATTGAGAGAGCGATTTGGGTCACTCCTAACTTAAGTGATTAGAAGGTCATAAGAGTAAATATAGGGCCGAGATAAGAACGAGTAGTTTAGGATGAGGATATAACAACGTTGAGTGATAACGGTCATAATTGGTAGGAAGTCTAGAGGGAGTTCTAGTACTACGCCTTCGTCTTTCGAAAATGGGTGAAGGCGAAAGCAATATAGAGTTCGAAGAAGGCGTTATCGAATACGAATACGTGATTTAAAGACGATCGAATAATTTCAAAGGAATTTTCAAGGCAGTCGTGGATGGAATTCTAAATGCCAAGTTTAATTATGGTCCATCCACGCAGAATAATAACAAAAGCGAACCAAAGTGCACTTGGTTGATCAGACCATTATGCACCAGTTCTGATTAGACAATATGTTAGTGGGAGCTCTTCCAATAACATATGTCGTGAATGAGCTCAAAAAATAAATGAACTTGCAAATCTAAGTTATAGTAGTAACATTTGTCAAGAGTGAAATTATAGGCACGAGAGTTTAAAATTGTGAGGGAGTATAGTCGAATTTCTAAAGAATCTAAATCATGTCCTGTGATGGTCCTTATACAGTCATCCTATATTCTTCTTGTCCAAGTCTTTGGTTGACTAGACGGGTTAGGGTCCTCTAGATTCTAGAATCTAAGTAAACTTGCTAATATAGGTCACTAGGACAAAGGGGTTGCTAGTTCATAAGGTATTCTACCCAACTTAAAGAATTAAACTAACGGTGTTTTGGGACAACTAACTAGTAGGGTCAATCTCTAGCAAGCACGAAGGGAAGATAAGAATAGGGGATGGAAGGAAGCAAGCAAGATGTAATTGATGAGTCAAACGGTAGATAAAATCAAGGAAAGAGGTCAAGTATGTGGATGAGATCCTAGACTTCTAATCCTATTCGCAGGCTTGCTTGGTACGGTAAAGTAACCAAACAATTTATCTAGACCTGCATGGGCCACCACAAAAACATGTAACGCCCCAGTCCCAAAATACGTAGGACTAGGAACGTAGACATGCCAGCTGTATACATACGAAGTATACTCCAATATATGGAACCGTCGTATGAATACATAAGCTATAAAATGCAGTAGAACCATAACTAATCTCATCCACACAAAATAAAGGATAAAAGATGTCATATAATGAGAATGATTTGTCTTGATACAATATGTTGGGCGGAGACAAATCCACTACCAACAAAATAAGGAAAACTACATAAAAAATGAAATGAGTGGCGAGCGAAGCGAAGACGATCCAAGTGCAATCATCCTCGATGAAATAGCGATGATCATGGCTAGAGCTAAAGCACCTGCGAAAGACAATAGCACACACCTGAAGAGATAACCAGGTCATCAGAGGGACGTAACAAGATACATAATATCATGCCAAATAAACTGAATAAATATTACTCAAATAAATAAATCAATCGAATTTATAACATGGTCCAATATGCACCTACTGAACGAGCGTACCATCCCCCCAACCAAACAAGGACAGGAGATGGTAAACTAATTCACGGTGACGTATCTTTCCATGCTATGAATCCAATATGGTATCCGGACCCCAACAAGGTTCAATACCTTCTCATCGAAGTAGTAAGTCACACCTACAACCAAACAAGGACAAGATGTGACGAACTAATCCACGATAAGTTATTGTTTCAAGCCATGGTCAGATACAAGTACCCAAACCAAAGGTACTCGTACCTAACGGATAGAGTGCCTATCCATTCTAATTGAAATATAGTTAAGAACAATCCTTCCTACGCATGGGCCCTGGCTGAATAGGATCGGCATAGTCCCCCCTTTGGGCACCAGAGGCCCCATTAGTAAGAGCATGACGTTCCGCAGAATCATCAGTAGCCGTCAGTAATCATGGGTCATCAACCCCGTATCTCCAGCGGAGATTCCGGGTCACAAGGGAAGTGTATCGAAGCCCATACGCTAAGGAATTGTCCTCCCCGCCCAATGCCTACTGTGTTGTATCCACAACACAAACAACTATAACCGCTAAGTCAAACTAGCATGCAATCTCTATTAGCGGTTACTCCTATCGCACGGCTTGTACGTACTGGTGGCCAGCCAATCACGCACTTCCGTGTTCTACATACGACACACAATTTCGTGTTATAACGTGTCAAGGCCAATGAATGCAACACACAAGGTGGTCCCTTAAATCTAGGGTTAATGTGAGAAAAATAATACATAGCAGGAAATATAAATGAACAGTAAGTTCTAACAGGTTATGCCATGTATCACAGTTTATTTTGCATAAAGAAAATAAGTAATGCATGAAATATGAGCTAAAATAATTAAACAGCGAATGGCAAGGTATCTTGCCTGGTAGTACGCCTGATGTACTACGATAATCAAGGTGGCACGATCTGTAACTTTGATGTAACAACTATGCAAGGTGACCTCGGGTAGTGGCACAGACAGTCCCATTGGGTCCAGAAGGGTCAATTTAATTAGGGTGGACATAAGGTTGTCTAGAATTAACGGAAGATTGGGAAAAACGGGATGAGTCATGGACGGAAGGATAGTCGGAGGAAATTTGGATATCTGATGTATATTCGATTTCAGAAAAACCATTTAAACACAAAATTCTAACTTTTGAAATTATATTTTGTAGGTCAAAGGCTATAGATAAGGTACTAAAATAATAAGTATATTTTCCAAAAATTGTTTTAGGTAGAAAGCTATAATTTTGTCAAAATAAGTATTTGAAAAGGAGCTAGCTTATTGTATAAATACATATATAATCCTACTGAACGAAAGATACGTATAATGTATAATCATAATAAGGTAATAACGATAACGATAATATTTACATATATTTAGTGAATACTAATATATATATGCTACAACGTAAGAATATATGAATGATAATAACTTTTAGTAATTTTAATATTTAAAAGTTTGTAAAGATATTTAAGTATCCTGTTTCCAAACCATAACAAAATAATAATATTTAATTTTCAAACATAATAGTTTAATACTAATCGTAATAATGAGTATATATACAAAAGTAAAATAACATAAAAATAAAGTAAAAAAATCATAAACGTACTGTAATGATAATAAAAATAAAAATAATAACAATAATAATAATAAAAATAAAAATAAAAATTAGCACGTTCTCCTCTTGAGAACATTGGAGAAAAGTCATAAAGAAATAAGGAAAGAGACAGAGGAGGAAGGAGAGAGAGAGACTGAGAGGGAGAGCGAGAGATTCGAGAGAGAGAGGGAAAAGGGGGAAGTGGAGGTGGCGGTCGGTCGGTCGCAGGCGAGGAGCGGTCGCGGTCGGGTTCGGCAGAGCGCGGCGTTACCGGAGGCGCGCGGGGGAGGGTTCGACCGGAGCTCGTGCGGTGCCCGGCGTGTTAGGTGCGGCGGGGGCTCGCGTGGTACTCCGGGCGGGGTGACTGCTGGCTAAGGCGGGGCTGCGGGAGAGGTGGTCGGCGGTTTCGTGGTGAAGGCGGAGGGAAGCGGCGGATCCGGCTATGGCGGCGCGCGGAGGGTTCGGGATGCGGCGGCGCTGCGCGAACGGGGAAGAGGGGCGGCGGCGCGCCGGCCGGGAAGGAGGCGGCGGCGCTGGCTGTTCGAGCGGGCGGTCGGAGAGGGGAAGAAGACGGGGCGGAACTGTGCGGAGCGGCGGTTGGCCGCCGTTGCTGGACGGAGGAAGAGGCTCAGGTGGTGGTCGCTGGTCCGGTGGCGGCCATGGCGTGTGTGGCGCGCCTGCTCGTGGCGGCGGGGGATGAGCACGGGGAGCGTTCAGCGGAGGACGCGGTCTACTCGCCGGGTCGGGGTCGACGGCAGGTGAGTGGTGATGGTCGTTTAATTTCCTTTCTTTTCTTGTGTTGGTTATGGTATGTTTTGGGGATTGGCCGTGGTGGTGGTTTCAGCGGTATGCTGTGGTGGTGGCTGGTCGGGAGTCGTGGGTCGACCGGGATGGATGTGCGGTGGTGGCGCCGGTGTTTGGGCTGGTGTCGCTGGTGAGGCGGCGTGCTGGTGGTTATGGCGATGTCGGTGTCGGGCTGGAGTGGCAGTGGGGTGGTGGCAATGGAGCTACGGAGCATGGTCGGGTGTCTGGGGGTTTGGTGTTACTAGTATGTGACGGTGATGGGCATAGTCGGGGATGGTTGTTGGTGTTGGGGCATATGGCGGAGGGTGGCCGAACATTGTGGGATGTGACAGGGTGATGGTAGCTGGGTCGGGATGGCACGTGGTTGTCGGAAGATGGCCGGATTAGATTTAGGTTAGGGGTAGGAGATTTGTTTTGAGTTGTATCGTGTCGGGGTTGTCCGACACGACAGAGAGGGCGTCGGGAAATTGTAAATGTAATGGAAAGATATAGTAGTGGATGGGACACGGACACGGTCATGGACACGATGCACTTACTTTGAGGATGGTGGGAATTTGTGGAAGACTGATGAAAAAGTTAGAGGAGTACCTGTCTATTTATAGGATATGGGAATTCCCAATTGGATAGGATTGGGAAAAGATTTAAATCCCAAAGTAGATAATTCGTAATTTAATTTAAAGTCAAATCCAAATCTAAATACGAATCCAATTTAAATCAAATTTAATTTTAGTTTAAAATCGAATAGGATAAATCAAATTTCAAGTACTTAACTATTTAAATAAATCCATAAATTTAAATCAAGATTTAAATTGCCACAATATCTTCCAAATATATTTTGCAAAATACCAATAATAATAATTTCAAAAATAATAAATATTTTTAAATATGTTTTTGACTAATAAATATTAATATTAATAAATCTCAAAAATTATATTTTTATTAAAAATAGACTAATAAATAATTTTGAAATATATGTATGCACGAATAATGCATACATGATTATGCTTTTCCTAGTATGATTAATAACTGCTAAAAACAAAAGATCTTTTATAGCAAGAATAATAATTATATAATATTTTGAAAGTGTATAATAAAATAAAAATGTTTTTCTAAAATATGTACGCTCGCACATATTCGCACTCGACGAGCAACTACGAAAATAAAATTTCGTGCGCGACGTACAATACGACTACGCGACGTACAATACAAAATTTTAAATCGATACCAAATTTAATAATAAAAAAATAGTAGAAATTTAGGGGTTTTACAGTGCGAGAGTGCCACAAGTGATCAATAGGAGTGTGTAGGAACCTGTGTACAGTGAGATATGAGAGTGTGAGTCATATGAGGATGTGTGTGAGAGTGAGAACTCAGTGCAATGTGATTGAGTGAAAGCAGTCCATTTCTGGACAGTAAAGGAAAAGGAAGGAAATCAATTCATTCACAATTCAGTTCAGATTTTACATGTATATTAGAGTGTACAGTGGTGCAATAGGGAAAGAAAAACCAACACATTCCTTATCAGTTCAGTTTCAGTTCTCAGCCTTTGACCCAAGGTTTCGAAATCCATATTAAATCCAAATTAAGACCAAAACATCCCAAAATTTGCATACTGCTAGAACAATCATAGGAGAACAACTTTAGAGTTTTAAATCAATATTTAACAGCATTTAAAAAGGTAAATAGACTGTCAAAACTTGATATGGAAAAATTAGGAAAAACTGAGAATAGGCATGTATCAGGTTTTTGGGGGATTTGGAAAATTGATGAATAAAATCAAACTGAGATGCCAATTCATTGGTTGGTAATGAACTTATAGGGTGTGCACGTGTCATAGGATGTGTCTCGTGTCCACCACGACACGTCACGACGTGTCCAACAAAATTTAACCAAAACTAATACACAGGACATGCACAGCAGTGTACTGTCTCGTGCACAAGTGCACGCGTGTCGTGCACCCGACACGACACGAATGGGGTCGTGTCCTCATGCAGGGTGGTTCGCCTAGGGTCCAGCTAGGTGTGTGTTACCCTGAATTAGGTCCTAGTGTGTCGTGTCCTGACTTAACAAGCCGTGTCAGAACCCATAAACCGACTGTGCACGTGTAGTGGAAAATCGGTGCACGAGCTCGTGCTCGCTCGACACGACACGGGGACACATGAGACTTGACACACGTGGTGTCAGTCAATGTCCCAAGCCACATGTCAAAGGGTTTGTGTCGAGTCGCCGTGTCCACAGAAAAAATGCCCCCGAGTAGCAGGACACGCACGCTGCCCGCGCGCATGTGTGCACCTGCGTGTGCACGTGTCCCAAACCGATACGACACGACCTTAAAAATGACTCAGACACTTGGGATCATGTAAGCCACATCAAAACGACATTTTCTGTTCAAAAACTTTCACAAAAACAAATCGAAATGCCCATTGGGGCATTTCATCAAACACTTGCGCACATCACTGATACGTGTCCGATACGGACACGTACATGACACAAAAATTCACAAACCCTATTCCTACAGGACCAGGACACCTAGGGCTAGGTATCTATGTAATTAAAACCTAATTTTAATGTGTGGATAGGAATATACCTATGTGTGTTCTTCAACACAAAAGCTCTTTCAATGTGGATCCCCAAAAGCCACCCAACTCCTTCAAATTGATACGAAACTGAGATTAACAAATTCCAAGAGCAAGAAAATACTAATTAGAACCTATTGCAATTTGTTTGGATTAAAAAGGAGTTAAAATAGATTTTCTAGGAATTTATGGAGTTGGGAAAATACCTCTTTCTAAAACTTGTTCTTTCCTAAAGAGGCTAGCCCAAAATGGAGGAGAATATTTATAGAGGGATTCCCAATATGGGTGTGGTGGCCGGCCAAGTAATGTTAGGGTTAGGGTTTGGCATTAGCTAATGGGCTTTGGGCTTCTATGGCTAAGTTATTGATTAATGGTTCAACCATAAGTCATGGCTTATGACTTAATATTCTAACTTGAGTCAAATGACTAAACCATAGGTCAACTCTAGTTTGACTAGGGTTGCATGACCTAACCAAGTCCAAACTCAACTAGGGTTAGCTCCTAGGTTAGTCTACCAAGGTCATTGCTAGTCAAAGTCAACCTAGTCAACCTTCATTCAAACAATTCCAAAATAAATTCTAAAAATTCCCATAAATTCAAATAAATTCTAATAAATTCAAATAACCCCCAAAATGACAAAAATACCCTCAAACTAGAAATGATAAATGAAATACCCTAATCATAAGTCATGATTTAAAATAGTTTAAAATGATTAAAAATCACCAAGAATCATAATATGAATTTAATATAAATAAATTATAATTATAATTACAAAATTTCAAAATTACCCTCATCTGGAAAACTGGGTGTTATAATCCTACCCACCTTATAAAAATTTTGTCCTCGAAATTAAGGTGATCGCACCCCCTTCTAGGTCAAACATAGTCAAGGGTCAATCACTAGTCAATTTTTTCAACATCCTAGTGCTTGGTCATCAGCTGGTCAACTTCTTAGGATTTTACCTTCGCTAGCTACCTAACTGTTGGCAACTAGAATTTAGCAAAAGAAAACTCTATAACAGGCTAGCTCTAACTTTCCAATCCTATCATGTCACCCATAACTAAGTACCTACAAGCTAAGCACACCAATCCCAAATACTACATATATATATGCTCAAGAACAACAATCCATCACATATGTCCTAAGTACTTCATCTATATATATATATATACATGACTGATCAACCAAGGGTTAAGGCAGACTTAACTTATAGGGGACTGAAAAAATGCTTAGAACTAGGCTAAGGATGAATGGTCTGAATCATCAGGGTAGGCAAAAGGGTATGATGCTAAGGAGACTAAAATTATAAGCTAAAGGACAGGACGTTTGGGTCCACTTGTAAAGTCAAAGTGAAGGGAAACCTATACATGAAAAATGAACTAATGCTCAGGTAGAGGCTTAGAAGACTGAACCAACAATGAAGGAATGGGTTGGACATGTATCTGGACAGATGGGCTAACCAGGTACGTTTTTAAGAATGAAAGGGGACAGAATAAATATCAAGGGATGACTCTTATTAACAACCCACATGATATCCCAATGTATACAACTGTCCAAGTGGACTGAACAATCATGCCCAAGAAAAGTTTAAACTCCACTATAGGGCAGGTACTGCAGGTTAAAATGAAGGGTATTGCAAGGCTATCAATAAGTAATATGCTAAGTGATGAAGTATGCCACCATGCACAGAAGTGAGGATGAGTGCAGACCTCCAGTATGCATGATGCTGACTCTCCAGATGTGCAGAATATGGTAAGGGATTGATGGTTATATTGGTGAGTCAATAATTGGGGTCTGAACTATGGTCCAGTGAAACCTATGATGCAACATGGCAGGTAATGAAAGTTGAGTGCAGTAAACAACTTGTACAAGTCTGAACCAAGGGAACAGGGTATCTAGTGAAGGGTCTGCAAACTGCCTATAAAGGTTGATCAACCATGACTGAACTCCACACAAGAGAAATTAACTAAAACAGAAAACTGAGCCAAATATAGGCTAAATAACTTGTCAATAATCCTATACAATACTGACCTATAGGTACCAACCAACCCATATCCTATATGCCAATATCTTCTGCAACCTATCTATATAAATAGACCTCTCGGTCTTAGGTAAAACTACAACTATACTCAAGGGCAGGCTCTGGTCATAGGTGTCTCACTGGAAAAAGGTAAGGGAAAATAATAATAATAATCATCACGGCTGTAAGGCATACTAACATCCTATATGTAAACTAGTTAGTATTATAATAACAAGGAAATAACCTACACTGGATTACTATTCTAATACCAATGCTAACTATCATCCCCAGGGTACAGGCACTCTACAAGTCACCATATCATTATACTATGAAAGAACCACATATGAATAAGCTCTACAAAGCTAAGTATCCCTACTCCTAAGTTATTGATGAAATACAATTTTTTTTAAAAACAACATAAGGGTATGATAGAGATGATATGTTGAAACCTTCTCAAGATAAAATCTGATAATCATATGCGTCTGTCCAAAATTATGTTACTCAGAGTCTTCGTCATGTTAGTGAGCAAGGCTACGATAATCACAGAGTCCTTGACCAAGGCACATACTTCTAGAATCATGGTATTTAAAATTTTTGCATTGCCGCATGCTTGGCAGCGAAAACCGTAAATTTCCATACCCAAGAAATACGTCCTAAATCTGACTATATGTCCTCACTATGCCAGCTAACATGACTATCGAAGATTTTGGATTCCATAACTGGGTGACCTAGCCCATATGATTCATCTTAGAAGAAAATCAAACATAACACAAGAACAACAGGACAAAATTTGATCAATCAACAAGGAACAGAGGGAATCAAAATTTCAAGGCAGTTATAAGAGGCAATTTCGGAAATAGAATCAAAAAAACGGAACCTGCAACTAGACCTCCAACGGCCTGACCATCCTCGACTGTCCTGGCGAAAGCTCGCTCCTGCTGGCCTTTCCTGGCCTGCTGCTGATGCTGCATGTACCTCTGCTGCTGAGTCGGTAAGGGTAATCCCTTCTGTTGGCCTACCGGAGTCCTCGCTCCTGCTCCTGGTGCTGCTCTCTGAACTACTCTGCCTATGTTCTGGGAACACTCCCTCAACTGGTGGTCCGCTGCTCCACATAGTAGGTACCTGCCCAGCCTCTTCCTGCACTCACCCTATCCATGCCCCGGCTTCTTGCAGTAGGGACAACTAATTGTCTGTTGCCTGGGTGCCTGTCACTACCCGCACCCTAGAGTAAGGGCACGAGACGTGGGTACGTCCAGCCTACGCTGCAGTGTCGGCGGTAGAACGCTGTCCTAGGTCACAACATCTAACAATATATATCTATAACAGTTTATACTCCCCGAATGGGGGTGACATAGCAGTAGTAAACTCAATCACAACTAAGGAAGAGATAGCACGATATGAAATAGAACTCAAGGAATAAAATAGATAAAAGCAGTCTAAGATAATCCCAGTAATATCCAACACAAGGTCTCAGATGAAAGAATATACACAACTCTGAACTCCAAATAAGTCTAACTAAAACATGCCCCAGACTAGATAAAAGATAAACAGCCTAACTAATCTAGTCTAGGCAGTCGGAGGAATATCCTCAGCTACTGCTGGATCCTCCTGGGAGTCCAGCTCAAAGATGTCATCTAAGGCTGCCCCGTAGTAAGTGTCCAGGCAAGCCTCCTCCTCGTCCTCTGTAATATTTTCAACAGGTCCAGTCAGGACAGGAGCGAGCACAGTACATCTCAATAATTCATAGCAGGTTAGAAAATATAAACATGCAGTAAAGTAAGATACAAGTACTGAAAGAAGTGCAGTATAAAAACAGAGAGAGAACTGTAATAGAAATATCTACTTTAAATAGAGAGCTAACATGTGGCTAGTGAGTCAGAGTACAATATGAACATGTAAATGGCCTGGGATGATTCTATGAAGACACTACGGAATGATTCAAAGAAGATACTACTGGTGTATTATTCACATGTCCACTTCTACTCCCCCGTACCCCCAATCAATACACAAGGATCCAGCCTGGTTATGTTATATGATTCCATGCACGGCCCCGAAGGGTGATACATGGATGTCCCATGAATGGGGATTCTGGGGGTTACCCAACAGTGTAAGATTCAAGAGACTCTGTGATCATGAGGGTACATGTCACAAGTAATCAAATGAACCAAGAAGCATAGTGATACGTCATGTAAGTAAAACGCACAGAATACGTAGTACCCGATGCTCCCTAAGGATAACATCTCAAGAAAGGATCCATATAGTACCAATCCGTGTGACCATCGTGACAGTACAAGTAAAGTAATCTACTGCAGGAAATAATTCTAAGCAGGATATAAAATGATCAGAGAATGTACTCGCCTGTATCTGAGTGTCCAATATGAAAAGTACCGTCCGAGGAGTGGTGTCTGGCTCCTAATCAGAACAGCACAAGTCACAACAAGTCCAGAATGGTAAAATAAAGCACTAATATGCATTCTACATGAATCTAGGTCAAACTAGGCCATAGCCAACTCTTGGTCAACTCTGGTCAACCCTAGAAGTCAAACTAGGTCAACTATGGTCAAACTAGTCTACACTAGTCTACTAAGTCTATTCTAGGTCTAATAAGGCTGTACAAGCCCAATCTAGGCTCTCTAGTCAACTGACTCATATACAGGCCATAGGCTATTCAACCTAGGTCAAACTATATCTAACAATATACTATAGGTATATGCAATCTAAATATAACACATAAATATGTATAATACATACATATGGCCCCCCCCCCCAAGTTATATATACATAATTCCTATATATATAAACTAGCATATGCCATAACCCATAGCAATATCCATACTAGGTACCTATATACAATACACAACTCATTTATATATATAGACTCACCATTAGTACATACATTAGATTATACACACAAATCCTTAGTCACATACACCTACATGTATAGAGAGGGACAACAATAGAGTGTGTGTGAGTGTCACAAGAGTGTGGAGGAGAGTGGGCTGTCATGAGGACAGAACCCAGGTGTGTGTGATAGTGTGTGTGTAGCCAATGTGTCAAACTTAGGTGTCAATCCAAGCTAGGTGACAGCCACAACATAAACAGATTTTAATATCAAATTAGAAAGGAGAGAAAAGATAACAAGCATCAAATAAACTCAGAAATTCATTAAAAATCAAATTTAAATCCTTTCTTCCCCAAACCATTTTCTTTAGGACCTAAAATCATCCTTCTTGCTGCTAGTATTGGTTGTTTGCAGGGAAACAACAATTTGTGAGATTTTGGGTGGCTTGAGGAATCTTTCCATTTGGGGCTTTTTCACCCATAGCTCAAGAATAGGTAATCTCTGCATTTCTCCATGGATTTTCATTTTGTCTTCATCAATAGGAAGCCCTAGGTGTCCTTGTGCTGTAGGAATAGGGTTTACTCAATTTCGTGTCCTGTACGTGTCCGTAGCGGACACGCATCAGTGAACAGCATAGGTATTCGACGAAATGCCACAAAGGGCATTTCGATCGAGATTTCGATTTGTGTTTGAATAGGAATGTTAGTTTTACTATTGCTTATGCGTTTTTGATCTTCTGTGGTAGTGTTCGTGTCGCTTTGTGTCGGTTTCGAAGAGTGGACACGCGCGTGCACACGCTCGTGCGCGTGCTACAGTGCTCTCCTGCCTATCGGGGTCTGTAGCGGACACGACACGACACTTTTTGGGCTGAAACTTTGGTGACACTTAGGACACGTGACTGACATGACACAGACCAATTTTTAGCTCGTCTTATCGAGCTGTTTGAGTGAAATCTCAACCGCACCGATTTCACACTGCACTGTGCATTGTTGTTTATTGCCACTGATATGGGTCTCGTGTCCGACCCTGACACATCGTGGACACAGGCCAGTGTACATTATTATCTCTCTCTTCTTCTATTATTCCTACACCTACACACTACTACTTCAAAAACTACAACAACTCCAACAAACAACACAACAACTTCACCTCTGATACTGTCTGGTTTGCTGCTGTCCCTGCTGATGGCCCTGACACTGGAACTGCTGCTGAACAGGCCTCTGTTGATACTGATGCTGAATCTGCAAGAGGGGTATCTTGGCCAGGCCCGTACTGCCACTAGCTCCCTCAAAAGGAGGTGCAATGGAACAATCCATCTTCTGGTGGGCACCTGACCCACAGAAATAGCAAACCTTCAACCTCTTCCAGCACTGCTTCCAGATGTGTCCCGGCTTCTTGTAGTAGGGACAACTGATCGCCTTCGGGTCCTGACCCCGATACTGATGCTGTGCCTGCTGAATCTGCACATGGGGCCTCTTGGCCTGGCCTCCGCTGCTGCTGGTACCGTGAGTGTCCCGTCCCCTCTTAAACAACTGTTGCCGCTGAGTTTCCACTATCTGCTGGAAGAAGGAGAACAACCGCGCCACGTCCTCTGATCCTGATGGCGACTGCTGCTGAAGAACGTTCGGAACGACAGGAGAAAGTCTCGGAGTAGGAAGAAGTGCAGTCCCATAAGCTGCAGATATCCCAGCCTGAGCTGGCATAACAGGAACTGCAGTCTCGGGGCCCTGCTGATCAGGACGAAGAGTGGTAGACCCCTCAGTGATATCTTCCTGATCGAGACGATGAGATCGTGTCTCCATAACCATCCTGAGGACATATCAAACAAGCCACATGTCAAAGGGTTTGTGTCGAGTCGCCGTGTCCACAGAAAAAATGCCCCCGAGTAGCAGGACACGCACGCTGCCCGCGCGCACGTGTGCACCTGCGTGTGCATGTGTCCCAAACCGATGCGACACGACCTTAAAAACGACTCAGACACTTGGGATCATGTAAGCCACATCAAAACGACATTTTCTGTTCAAAAACTTTCACAAAAACAAATCGAAATGCCCATTGGGGCATTTCATCAAACACTTGCGCACATCACTGATACGTGTCCGATACGGACACGTACAGGACACAAAAATTCACAAACCCTATTCCTACAGGACCAGGACACCTAGGGCTAGGTATCTATGCAATTAAAACCTAATTTTAATGTGTGGATAGGAATATACCTATGTGTGTTCTTCAACACAAAAGCTCTTTCAATGTGGATCCCCAAAAGCCACCCAACTCCTTCAAATTGATACGAAACTGAGATTAACAAATTCCAAGAGCAAGAAAACACTAATTAGAACCTATTGCAATTTGTTTGGATTAAAAAGGAGTTAAAATAGATTTTCTAGGAATTTATGAAGTTGGGAAAATACCTCTTTCTAAAACTTGTTCTTTCCTAAAGAGGCTAGCCCTAAATGGAGGAGAATATTTATAGAGGGATTCCCAATGTGGGTGTGGTGGCCGGCCAAGTAATGTTAGGGTTAGGGTTTGGCATTAGCTAATGGGCTTTGGGCTTCTATGGCTAAGTTATTGATTAATGGTTCAACCATAAGTCATGGCTTATGACTTAATATTCTAACTTGAGTCAAATGACTAAACCATAGGTCAACTCTAGTTTGACTAGGGTTGCATGACCTAACCAAGTCCAAACTCAACTAGGGCTAGCTCCTAGGTTAGTATACCAAGGTCATTGCTAGTCAAAGTCAACCTAGTCAACCTTCATTCAAACAATTCCAAAATAAATTCTAAAAATTCCCATAAATTCAAATAAATTCTAATAAATTCAAATAACTCCCAAAATGACAAAAATACCCTCAAACTAGAAATGATAAATGAAATACCCTAATCATAAGTCATGATTTAAAATAGTTTAAAATGATTAAAAATCACCAAGAATCATAATATGAATTAAATATAAATAAATTATAATTATAATTACAAAATTTCAAAATTACCCTCATCTGGAAAACTGGGTGTTATAATCCTACCCACCTTATAAAAATTTTGTCCTCGAAATTAAGGTGATCGCACCCCCTTCTAGGTCAAACATAGTCAAGGGTCAATCACTAGTCAATTTTTTTAACATCCTAGTGCTTGGTCATCAGCTGGTCAACTTCTTAGGATTTTACCTTCGCTAGCTACCTAACTGTTGGCAACTAGAATTTAGCAAACGAAAACTCTATAACAGGCTAGCTCTAACTTTCCAATCCTATCATGTCACCCATAACTAAGTACCTACAAGCTAAGCACACCAATCCTAAATACTACATATATATATGCTCAAGAACAACAACCCATCACATATGTCCTAAGTACTTCATCTATATATATATATACATGACTGATCAACCAAGGGTTAAGGCAGACTTAACTTATAGGGGACTGAAAAAATGCTTAGAACTAGGCTAAGGATGAATGGTCTGAATCATCAGGGTAGGCAAAAGGGTATGATGCTAAGGAGACTAAAATTATAAGCTAAAGGACAGGACGTTTGGGTCCACTTATAAAGTCAAAGTGAAGGGAAACCTATACATGAAAAATGAACTAATGCTCAGGTAGAGGCTTAGAAGACTGAACCAACAATGAAGGAATGGGTTGGACATGTATCTGGACAGATGGGCTAACCAGGTACATTTCTAAGAATGAAAGGGGACAGAATAAATATCAAGGGATGACTCTTATTAACAACCCACATGATATCCCAATGTATACAACTGTCCAAGTGGACTGAATAATCATGCCCAAGAAAAGTTTAAACTCCACTATAGGGCAGGTACTGCAGGTTAAAATGAAGGGTATTGCAAGGCTATCAATAAGTAATATGCTAAGTGATGAAGTATGCCAGCAAGCACAGAAGTGAGGATGAGTGCAGACCTCCAGTATGCATGATGCTGACTCTCCAGATGTGCAGAATATGGTAAGGGATTGATGGTTATATTGGTGAGTCAATAATTGGGGTCTGAACTATGGTCCAGTGAAACCTATGATGCAACATGGCAGGTAATCAAAGTTGAGTACAGTAAACAACTTGTACAAGTCTGAACCAAGGGAACAGGGTATCTAGTGAAGGGTCTGCAAACTGCCTATAAAGGTTGATCAACCATGACTGAACTCCACACAAGAGAAATTAACTAAAACAGAAAACTGAGCCAAATATAGGCTAAATAACTTGTCAATAATCCTATACAACACTGACCTATAGGTACCAACCAACCCATATCCCATATGCCAATATCTTCTGCAACCTATCTATATAAATAGACCTCTCGGTCTTAGGTGAAACTACAACTATACTCAAGGGCAGGCTCTGGTCATAGGTGTCTCATTGGAAAACGGTAAGGGAAAATAATAATAATAATCATCACGGCTGTAAGGCATACTAACATCCTATATGTAAACTAGTTAGTATTATAATAACAAGGAAATAACCTACACTGGATTACTATTCTAATACCAATGCTAACTATCATCCCCAGGGTACAGGCACTCTACAAGTCACCATATCATTATACTATGAAAGAACCACATATGAATAAGCTCTACAAAGCTAAGTATCCCTACTCCTAAGTTATTGATGAAATACAATTTTTTTAAAAACAACATAAGGGTATGATAGAGATGATATGTTGAAACCTTCTCAAGATAAAATCTGATAATCATATGCGTCTGTCCAAAATTATGTTACTCAGAGTCTTCGTCATGTTAGTGAGCAAGGCTACGATAATCACAGAGTCCTTGACCAAGGCACATACTTCTAGAATCATGGTATTTAAAATTTTTGCATTGCCGTATGCTTGGCAGCAAAAACCTTAAATTTCTATACCCAAGAAATACATCCTAAATCTGACTATATGTCCTCACTATGCCAGCTAACATGACTATCGAAGATTCTGGATTCCATAACTGGGTGACCTAGCCCATATGATTCATCTTAGAAGAAAATCAAACATAACACAAGAACAACAGGACAAAATTTGATCAATCAACAAGGAACAGAGGGAATCAAAATTTCAAGGCAGTTATAAGAGGCAATTTCGAAAATGGAATCAAAAAAACGGAACCTGCAACTAGACCTCCAACGGCCTGACCATCCTCGACTGTCCTGGCGAAAGCTCGCTTCTGCTGGCCTTTCCTGGCCTGCTGCTGATACTGCATGTACCTCTGCTGCTGAGTCGGTAAGGGTAATCCCTTCTGTTGGCCTACCAGAGTCCTCGCTCCTGCTCCTGGTGCTGCTCTCTGAACTACTCTGCCTATGTTCTGGGAACACTCCCTCAACTGGTGGTCCGCTGCTCCACATAGTAGGTACCTGCCCAGCCTCTTCCTGCACTCACCCTATCCATGCCCCGGCTTCTTGCAGTAGGGACAACTAATTGTCTGTTGCCTGGGTGCCTGTCACTACCCGCACCCTAGAGTAAGGGCACGAGACGTGGGTACGTCCAGCCTACGCTGCAGTGTCGGCGGTAGAACGCTGTCCTAGGTCACAACATCTAACAATATATATCTATAACAGTTTATACTCCCCGAATGGGGGTGACATAGCAGTAGTAAACTCAATCACAACTAAGGAAGAGATAGCACGATATGAAATAGAACTCAAGGAATAAAATAGATAAAAGCAGTCTAAGATAATCCCAGTAATATCCAACAGTACAAGGTCTCAGATGAAAGAATATACACAACTCTGAACTCCAAATAAGTCTAACTAAAACATGCCCCAGACTACATAAAAGATAAACAGCCTAACTAATCTAGTCTAGGCAGTCGGAGGAATATCCTCAGCTACTGCTGGATCCTCCTGGGAGTCCAGCTCAAAGATGTCATCTAAGGCTGCCCCGTAGTAAGTGTCCAGGCAAGCCTCCTCCTCGTCCTCTATAATATTTTCAACAGGTCCAGTCAGGACAGGAGCGAGCACAGTACATCTCAATAATTCATAGCAGGTTAGAAAATATAAACATACAGTAAAGTAAGATACAAGTACTGAAAGAAGTGCAGTATAAAAACAGAGAGAGAACTGTAATAGAAATATCTACTATAAATAGAGAGCTAACATGTGGCTAGTGAGTCAGAGTACAATATGAACATGTAAATGGCCTGGGATGATTCTGTGAAGACACTACAGAATGATTCAAAGAAGATACTACTGGTGTATTATTCACATGTCCACTTCTACTCCCCCGTACCCCCAATCAATACACAAGGATCCAGCCTGGTTATGTTATATGATTCCATGCACGGCCCCGAAGGGTGATACATGGATGTCCTATGAATGGGGATTCTGGGGGTTACCCAACAGTGTAAGATTCAAGAGACTCTGTGATCATGAGGGTACATGTCACAAGTAATCAAATGAACCAAGAAGCATAGTGATACATCATGTAAGTGAAATGCACAGAACACGTAGTACCCGATGCTCCCTAAGGATAACATCTCAAGAAAGGATCCATATAGTACCAATCCGTGTGACCATCGTGACAGTACAAGTAAAGTAATCTACTGCAGGAAATAATTCTAAGCAGGATATAAAATGATCAGAGAATGTACTCGCCTGTATCTGAGTGTCCAATATGAAAAGTACCGTCCGAGGAGTGGTGTCTGGCTCCTAATCAGAACAGCACAAGTCACAACAAGTCCAGAATGGTAAAATAAAGCACTAATATGCATTCTACATGAATCTAGGTCAAACTAGGCCATAGCCAACTCTTGGTCAACTCTGGTCAACCCTAGAAGTCAAACTAGGTCAACTATGGTCTACACTAGTCTACTAAGTCAATTCTAGGTCTAATAAGGCTGTACAAGCCCAATCTAGGCTCTCTAGTCAACTGACTCATATACAGGCCATAGGCTATTCAACCTAGGTCAAACTATATCTAACAATATACTATAGGTATATGCAATCTAAATATAACACATAAATATGTATAATACATACATATGGCCCCCCCCCCCAAGTTATATATACATAATTCCTATATATATAAACTAGCATATGCCATAACCCATAGCAATATCCATACTAGGTACCTATATACAATATACAACTCATTTATATATATAGACTCACCATTAGTACATACATTAGATTATACACACAAATCCTTAGTCACATACACCTACATGTATAGAGAGGGACAACAATAGAGTGTGTGTGAGTGTCACAAGAGTGTAGAGGAGAGTGGGCTGTCATGAGGACAGAACCCAGGTGTGTGTGATAGTGTGTGTGTAGCCAATGTGTCAAACTTAGGTGTCAATCCAAGCTAGGTGACAGCCACAACATAAACAGATTTTAATATCAAATTAGAAAGGAGAGAAAAGATAACAAGCATCAAATAAACTCAGAAATTCATTAAAAATCAAATTGAAATCCTTTCTTCCCCAAACCATTTTCTTTAGGACCTAAAATCATCCTTCTTGCTGCTAGTATTGGTTGTTTGCAGGGAAACAACAATTTGTGAGATTTTGGGTGGCTTGAGGAATCTTTCCACTTGGGGCTTTTTCACCCATAGCTCAAGAATAGGTAATCTCTGCATTTCTCCATGGATTTTCATTTTGTCTTCATCAATAGGAAGCCCTAGGTGTCCTTGTGCTGTAGAAATAGGGTTTGCTCGATTTCGTGTCCTGTACGTGTCCGTAGCGGACACGCATCAGTGAACAACATAGGTATTCGACGAAATGCCACAAAGGGCATTTCGATCGAGATTTCGATTTGTGTTTGAATAGGAATGTTAGTTTTACTATTGCTTATGCGTTTTTGATCTTCTGTGGTAGTGTTCGTGTCGCTTTGTGTCGTTTTCGTAGAGTAGACACGTGCGTGCACACGCTCGTGCGCGTGCTACAGAGCTCTCCTGCCTATCGGGGTCTGTAGCGGACACGATACGACACTTTTTGGGCTGAAACTTTGGTGACACTTAGGACACGTGACTGACATGACACATACCAATTTTCAGCTCGTCTTATCGAGCTGTTTGAGAGAAATCTCAACCGTACCGATTTCACACTGCACTGTGCATTGTTGTTTATTGCCACTGATATGGGTCTCGTGTCCGACCCTGACACATCGTGGACACAGGCCAGTGTACATTATTATCTCTCTCTTCTTCTATTATTCCTACACCTACACACTACTACTTCAAAAACTATAACAACTCCAACAAACAACACAGCAACTTCATCTCTGATACTGTCTGGTTTGCTGCTGTCCCTGCTGGTGGCCCTGACACTGGAACTGCTGCTGAACAGGCCTCTGTTGATACTGATGCTGAATCTGCAAGAGGGGTATCTTGGCCAGGCCCGTACTGCCACTAGCTCCCTCAAAAGGAGGTGCAATGGAACAATCCATCTTCTGGTGGGCACCTGACCCACAGAAATAGCAAACCTTCAACCTCTTCCAGCACTGCTTCCAGATGTGTCCCGGCTTCTTGTAGTAGGGACAACTGATCGCCTTCGGGTCCTGACCCCGATACTGATGCTGTGCCTGCTGAATCTGCACATGGGGCCTCTTGGCCTGGCCTCCGCTGCTGCTGGTACCGTGAGTGTCCCGTCCCCTCTTAAACAACTGTTGCCGCTGAGTTTCCACTATCTGCTGGAAGAAGGAGAACAACCGCGCCACGTCCTCTGATCCTGATGGCGACTGCTGCTGAAGAACGTTCGAAACGACAGGAGAAAGTCTCGGAGTAGGAAGAAGTGCAGTCCCATAAGCTGCAGATATCCCAGCCTGAGCTGGCATAACAGGAACTGCAGTCTCGGGGCCCTGCTGATCAGGACGAAGAGTGGTAGACCCCTCAGTGGTATCTTCCTGATCGAGACGATGAGATCGTGTCTCCATAACCATCCTGAGGACATATCAAACAAGGAATCAATGCTGAGATAGAAATAATAATTAAAGGGAGGACAATTATTCAAGGAAGTATCAGGAATTTAGGTGGCAGGGATCCAGTTAAGAGTTTTTCCTAATGTGATTGAGTACTTCAAAAATAATCCAAATCCTACTGCAGGCTGTAGTGATACTCTAGTTCGAATACCACTACATAAATTCGACCTGCATGGGCTACCACTAAAAATGTGTCATGACCCGCACCCACTGTGAGGGTACGAGAACGTAACAACGCCCAGCCTACGCCACAATGTCGGTGGTAGAACGCTGTCCTAGGTCACAACATCTAGAAATATAAAGCTAAGCAGTTTAGACTCCCCGAATGGGGGTGACATAGCAGAAAGTAACTCAATCACAACTAAGGCAGATGATAAGATAGAAGATAGATAGATAGATAGATAGATAATACTGCTAAAAAGAAAGGAAATCCCAAGTACAACAGAGAGTCTAAGTGTCTAAGATAAATACATATCCCCAGTATCAAATATATACAATCATCCATAGAGTACTGTAAATGAAAACATCCTAGTCTAAGGGTGTGTCATCCACAGCTAGTGGGACCTGCTGCTGGTCCAGGTCCAGGCACTCATCTAAGGTAGCACCGTAATAGGTATCCACACAGGCCTCCTCCTCGTCCTATGTAATATTTTTAAGAGGTCCAGTCAGGACAGGAGCGAGCACAGTACATCTCAACAGTTCATAGCAGGTTAGAAAATATAATCATTTAGTAAAGTAAGATATAGATACTGAAGGAAATGCAGTATATAAACAGAAAGAGAGCTGTAATAGAAATATCTACTATAAATAGAGACTAACAGTGGCTAGTGAGTCAGAGTACAATATAGACATGTAAATGGCATAGGAGATTCTGATGAGACACAAAGGAGGTGATCAGGTGAGATACTACTTGGATATTATTCACATGTCTACTTCTACTCTCCCGTACCCCCAATCAATACACAAGGATCCAACCAGGTTATGTTATGATTCCATCCAAAGGCCCACAAGGGGTGATACATGGATGCCCATAAATGGGTGATCTGGGAATGTCTATAAATGGGATGATTCAAAGAAGACTCTGTAATCATGATAGTACATGTCACAAGTGATCAATGAACCGTGAAGCATAGTGATATGCCATGTAAGTGAAACACACAGAACATGTAGTATGCGATGCTCCCAGAGGGGATAACATCTCAAGAAGGGATCCATATAGTACTAATCCGTGTGACCAACGTGACAGTATCAAGTAAAGTAATTTAAAGAAGGAATATAATTCTAAACAGGATATAAAATGATCAGAGAATGTACTCGTCTGGTATCTGAGTGTCCAAGATGAAAGTACTATCCGAGGAGTGGTGTCTGGCTCCTATTTAGAACAGCACAAGTCATAACAAGTCCAGAATGGTAAAATAAAGTTCTACTATGCACTCTACATGAATCTAGGTTAAACTAGGCCAAAGTTAACTCTTGGTCAACTCTGGTCAACCCTAGAAGTCAAACTAGGTCAAACGAGTCTAAACTAGGTCAAACAAGTCTAAACTAGGTCAAACAAGTCTAGGTTGGTCAAACCTAGGCTTAACAGCCAATTCTAGGTCAACTAGCTAAAATCACACAGTCATCTATCCTAGTGATACACACATGCCATAGGCCATCTATCTAGGCCATAGGCCAAATACAGTTAGGCAAATGAAATCCTACCACACAACCTACCACACATTACACATAGGCTAAGATAGCTATTTACCCACAATACATATATACATATGTAAATTTACATGCATGTAGATACATGGAAATACACATGTAATAGATTAGGAATATATATATATATACATATATATATATATATATATATATATATATATAAATATATATATATATATATATATATATATATACAAAGGGATATATATAATGTGTGTGTGTATATGTGTGTGTGAGAGTGAGAGAATGTGGGTGAGTGAGTGAGTGAACAGTGTGACAGGAAAACATAGGGTGTGTGTGTATATCATGATTTGTGTGTGTGTGTAATGGTGTGTGTCATGATATGCTGAAAACAGAACAGTGTAGTGTTAGTGACCTACACTTGTGTGTGTGAGAGTATCACAAGTGATCAATAAGAGTGTGTAGGAACCTGTGTACAGTGAGATATGAGAGTATGAGTCATGTGAGGATGTGTGTGAGAGTGAGAACTCAGTACAATGTGAGTGAGTGAAAGCAGTCCATTTCTGGACAGTAAAGGAAAATGAAGGAAATCAATTCATTCACAATTCAGTTCAGATTTTACATGTATATTAGAGTGTACAGTAGTGCAACAGGGAAAGGAAAACCAACACATTCCTTATCAGTTCAGTTTCAGGTCTCAGCCTTTGACCCAAGGTTTCGAAATCCATATTAATCCAAATTAAGACCAAAACATCCCAAAATTTGCATACAGCTAGAACAATCATAGGAGAACAACTTTAGAGTTTTAAATCAATATTTAACAGCATTTAAAAAGGTAAATAGACTGTCAAAACTTGATATGGAAAACTGGGAAAAACTGAGAATAGGCATGTATCAGGTTTTTGGGGGATTTGGAAAATTGATGAATAAAATCAAACTGAGATGCCAATTCATTGGTTGGTAATGAACTTATAAGGTGTGCACGTGTCATAGGATGTGTCTCGTGTCCACCACGACACGTCACGACATGTCCAACACAATTTAACCAAAACTAATACACAGGACATGCACAGCAGTGCACTGTCTCGTGCACAGGTACACGCATGTCGTGCACCCAACACGACACGAATGGGGTTGTGTCCTCGTGTAGGGTGGTTCGCCTAGGGTCCAGCTAGGTGTGTGTCACCCAGAATTAGGTCCTAGTGTGTCGTGTCCTGACTTAACAAGCCGTGTCAGAACCCATAAACCGACTGTGCACGTGTAGTAGAAAATTGGAGCACGAGCTCGTGCTCGCTCGACACGACACGGGGACACATGAGACTTGACACACGTGGTGTCAGTCAATGCCCCAAGTCACATGTCAAAGGGTTTGTGTCGAGTCGCCGTATCCACAGAGAAAATGCTCCAGAGTAGCAGGACACGCACGCTGCCCGCGTGCGCGTGTGCACCCGCGTGTGCACGTGTCCCAAACTGACATGACATGACCTTAAAAATGACTCAGACATTTGGGATCATGTAAGCCACATCAAAACAACATTTTCTGTTCAAAAACTTTCACAAAAATAAATCAAAATGCCCATTGGGGTATTTCATCAAACACTTGCGCACATCACTGATATGTGTCCGATACGGACACGTACAGTACACAAAAATTCACAAACCCTATTCCTACAGGACCAGGACACCTAGGGCTAGGTATATATGCAATTAAAATCTAATTTTAATGGGTGGATAGGAATATACCTATGTGTGTTCTTCAACACAAAAGCTCTTTCAATGTGGATCCCCAAAAGCCACCCAACTCCTTCAAATTGACATGAAACTGAGATTAACAAATTCCAAGAGCAAGAAAACACTAATTAGAACCTATTGCAATTTGTTTGGATTTAAAAGGAGTTAAAATAGATTTTCTAGGAATTTATGAAGTTGGGAAAATACCTCTTTCTAAAACTTGTTCTTTCCTAAAGAGGCTAGCCCTAAATGGAGGAGAATATTTATAGGGGGATTCCCAATGTGGGTGTGGTGGCCGGCCAAGTAATATTAGGGTTAGGGTTTGGCATTAGCTAATGGGCTTTGGGCTTCTATGGCTAAGTTATTGATTAATGGTTCAACCATAAGTCATGGCTTATGACTTAATATTCTAACTTGAGTCAAATGACTAAACCATAGGTCAACTCTAGTCTGACTAGGGTTGCATGACCTAACCAAGTCCAAACTCAACTAGGGTTAGCTCCTAGGTTAGTCTACCAAGGTCATTGCTAGTCAAAGTCAACCTAGTCAACCTTCATTCAAATAATTCCAAAATAAATTCTAAAAATTCCCATAAATTCAAATAAATTCAAATAACCACCAAAATGACAAAAATACTCAAACTAGAAATGATAAATGAAATACCCTAATCACAAGTCATGATTTAAAATAATTTAAAAAGATTAAAAATCACCAAGAATCATAATATGAATTAAATATAAATAAATAATAATTATAATTACAAAATTTCAAAATTACCCTCATCTGGAAAACTGGGTGTTACACGTGCCGCCTCGAAGAACAGGCTGGCTGCACAGGTCACTAAAAAGTACAATCATATTGCGCAGATCCAGAATGAGATCGCCCAGCTGGAAGCAGACTTAAGGGCAGCAATATCTGAACAGGAGGATTACTTGGCTCAGGCTGCCATGACTGCTACCACTTCTGCCCATTTAGAAGGACAGCTGGCAAAGTTGGAGGGGGAGCATCTGAGTCTGACCCTCTTCGTGGATGAAGCTGCTCACCAAGAAGAGGCGCGCCGTTGAGCTACTGTGAAGTCTGAAGGCAAAATTGCGGCTCTAAGGGACGACATCAATCGCCAGTGTATCCTTTAGATTCTTTGTAACCTTCTTTTTTTCAACCGTCACGGCTCTTGTACCCTTTTTTTTCTTTCGTCTCTTGATAGACGTTCAAGTACAAAATAAAGAATCTTTTCGAAGTGAATGTGGTTTTGTGAAATATCGAAACTAGAGGTAATGTGGACATAGCAAGGATATTTCTGGTAGGTATTCCGCTGGGGAATTTTGATGTGGACCTATTATCCATTTTATATTCAAGCTATTCGAATATAGATAATAAGTTGAACGAAGTTGCTAGTAGAGGTATTATGGACGTAATAGTAGAGGATGTTCAATATCTGACCAGAGGTAATATGGACGTGGAAAGATATATAACGTTAGGTGGAAGTAGATAATTCAGAGGTAATAGGGACGTGATTATCCTTGATGAATGCTTTGCTCAGAGGTTATATGGACATGGCAAAACATAATCATTTCACTGGGAAAATAATTATCGGAAAACAATTTAGAGGTAATAGGGACGTGACTTGTTTTCGTCAAACCGAGTTTGGACAGAGTCAAAAATGAGAATGATTCTACTGGGGAAATTTTTAGAGGACCTATTATCCAGGGCGTATTCAAGACTCTTGAAATACGGATAATAGTTTAGATAATTTTTTGAATCATATAAACATCACACTGTACATTTACATGACTGAACACATGTGAACAAAAAGGGTTACACGTAGTATTTCTTCAGGAACTTGCCGTTGATAGGCATCAAGAGCAAGTCACCATCAGGCTTGGTTAGCCGTTATGCACCATTAGAATACACTGATTCTATGATGAAAGGACCTTCCCATTTAGGCTGGAATTTTTCTTTTGTTTTGTGCGTCATGACCATTGGTCTTCTCACTGCTAGGACCAGATCGTCGACTTGAAAGATCCTTTCCTTCACTTTTTTATTGAAGGTTCTGGAAAGTCATGCTTGGTATAGCTCAATGCGCTGCAGAGCTAACAAGCATTTTTTGTCTAGCGCTTCGAACTCCTGGAGTCGCAGACGGTAGCTTTCTTCGGTAGTCAACTCGCTGGCTAAGGCTATTCGAAGGGAAGGAATCTGGATTTCTAAGAGAAGAAATGCTTCGCTTCTATAAACCAGAGAGAATGGCGTACTACCTGTTGGAGTCTGGACCGCTGTACGATAGGACCATAGACATTCACCGAGCTTCTCATTCCAATCGTGCTTGTTTAAAGACACGAACTTCTTGAGAAGTTTTATGATAGTTTTGTTGAAGGCTTCTGCTAGCCCGTTAGCCGCTGGATTGTAGGCAGTAGAGGCTACGTTCTGGATTCGATTTCTATCATAGAATCGATAAAATTTATGGCTTGCGAACTATGGACCATTATCATGGATGATCCTGCGAGGTAGGCCGAAATGGTAGATGACATGATGTTTGATAAAACTGATCATGTTTGACGTCTTCACTTCGGTGAGCGGTATAGCTTCTGTCCATTTAGAGAAGTAATCGGTTATAGCTAGGATGAACCGATGTCCTTTGGAGGATGGCGGGTTGATTGGTCCTATGACGTCCATGCCCCAGGCTTCAAATGGCCAAGATGCTGTCGTCGGGTGTAGAAACTCCGAAGGTTGATGAATGAAATCGGTGTGGAACTGACAAGCTCTACACTTTTTGTATATTCAACAGCATCTGCTATCATTGTGGGCCAGTAATAACCCATTCGTTTGAGGCAATCTTGTAATTTGGTGCCTGGTTGATGTGCACCATAAATTCCATCGTGAGCCTCCCGGAGTGCATGCTTGGCTTCTATGTCTGATAAGCATCGTAATAGTAGCCCATCGTAAGAGCGTCGGTACAGCATCTTGGTAGCCGTATCATAGTAAAATCTGAGGGATCGCCTTTGGATGGATACTGCTTCCTTCGGGTCCTCGGGGAGGATTCCCTAGACGGCATAGTCTATGAAGGGAAATCTCTAGTCTTTAGCATCGGTGCTTATTTCCGTTACATAACTATGTTGAATATGCAAGGCATCTTTCACACAGAATAGTTCTCGACCAGACACTGTGATCCACTGTTGGGTATTGGTAGGAACGGTTAAGGAAGCAGCGAGACCCGCTAGAGCATCTGCTTCTATATTCTGTAGTCGAGGCACGTGCTCGATGAAGAATCCAGCAAAAGTAGATGCCAACTCGATTATTACTCGAAAGTAGGGGATGAGATCTTCGTGATAAACTTTATAATCTCTTCGGACCTGACTGACTATTAGCTTGGAATCGTCGTAAGCTTCTAGATAGTCAACTCCTAGTTGATTCACCAGTTATAGGCCAATTAATAGGGCATTATATTCAGCCACGTTGTTGGTGCATGTTTCCATGAGAGAATATGTGCGATGTATAACCAGATGATCAGGAGACACGAGCACGACACCTACTCCAGCCACGATATTTCCTTCAGGTCCTGTTCTTGATGCACCGTCAAAGAATATTTGCCAAATGGGGATTTCTTCAGTTGTATTGTTAGACTCCACCACTTCGTCGGGGATTTCGTCGTAGAGTTTGGACAATTTTGGCACCGGATGAGCTGCTAGGAAATCAGCTAATGCTTGGCCTTTTACTGCCTTCTGAGGAACGAAGAGCATATCATATGGAGTCAACAGCATTGCCCATGTAGCTAAACGGGAATTGAGAGAGCCCAGTTTAGTCATGAGTATTCTGAGAGGGTTAACTTTAGATATAATATGGATAATCTGCCTAGACACATAGTGTCGTGTCTTCTGGATGGCAAATACTAGTGCAAGGCATTCCTTCTCCACTGGTGTGTATCTGTGTTCAGCACCCACCATTGTACGACTGAGGTAGTAGATTGCATGTTCATGGTCGCATTTATTCTTCTGAGCTAATAGGGCGCCAAGAGAATAGTCCATAGCCCGGACATATAGTAAGAAGGGCTTCCCTATTATTGGAGCTACCAATACTAGAGGGCTTGTAAGATACGCCTTGATGTCATCGAATGCACGTTGACATTGTTCAGTCCAGACGAAAGATACGTCTTTCTTCATGAGCAGAGTGAATGGTTGACACCTTCCAGAGAGGTTCAAAATGAATCGTCTGATATAGGCTAGCCTTCCTTGTAGTCCACGTAGCTCTTTGAGGTTTCTTGGAGGATGCATATCGAGGATAGCCTTCACTTTCTTCGGGTCCAGATGTATACCCTTCGGGGTGATGACGAAACCAAGGAACTTGCCGCTGGAGACTCCCAGGAAAGACTTGGTTGGATTCATCTTGAGTTGGTGTGCACGCATTAGTTCGAACACCATTCTCAAGTCTTGGAGGAGGTTACCCTTGAGACGACTTTTGACTACGATATCGTCTACGTAGCACTCTACAGTTTTACGCAAATGATCGCAAAAAATTGTGTTCATGGCTCGCTGGTATGTCGCCCTTACATTTTTAATCCGAAGGGCATCACCGTATAGCAGTATACCTCCAACGGTGTTCGAAAAGATGTGTGCTTCTCGTCGTCAGGGAACATCTTGATCTGGTTGTAGCCTGAGAACCCATCCATGAAGGATATCCGTTCGAAGCCGCAAGTGTTGTCGATCATTACGTCGGTGATCGGTAGAGGGAACTCGTCCTTCGGGCATACAGAGTTCAAATCACAGTAATCGATACAGACTCGAACTTTACCGTTCTTTTTTATGACTGGAACGATGTTGGCAACCCAGTCTGGGTGTTGTTCTTCGCAAATGAATCTACTGGCAATGAGCTTCTTGACTTTATTCTCGATGGCCTCCATGATGTCTGGTCGGAATCTTCGTTGTTGCTGCTTCACTGGCTTAGCTTTAGACAAAATATTCAGGCGGTGCATGGCGACTTTAGGGTCCAAGCCTGGCATGTCTTCATAGCTCCATGCGAAGATGTCGATGTATTCTCTTACAAGCTATATAAGAGATTGGCGTTCATCGCCAGATAGATTCTTGCTGATGAAGATTGCTTTGAAGGATGATTCATCTCCTAAATTGACATGGATGACTTCAACTTTGGTAGATGGTTCACGTTATTCGAAGTGCAGCTCCCACCTAGTGTCCATCTTTTGAGCCCATTGTTCGAGCTCGATTGATTGGACATCGTCTGTAATTTGGTCAACAAAAACCATATTGACGGACAGAGTTACTTTAAATATGTCGCCAATGCTGGAGTCTGAGTCCTAGAGGGAGGAATCAGAAGATTGAGAACAACGATCTGCTTCATCATCTGATCTTTCGGGAGTTGTTTGAGGGGTGATATAACCCAAACCAATACCGCTTCGTTGATAGTAGTTCTCGGGTTTGTCGGAAGGAGCAAAGTATCGTATTGGCAACCGTCGTCCTTGGCCGTAATTTAGCCCCTTGTCGCTTTTGATATCATATCCCATGTTCTGGATGATATTCTTGGCCTGCTTTCCCAGAGTCATAGTCAGCTTCTGTGTTGTGCTTGGGAGAAGTAGAGTCTGGAACAAACTTTCTCTCGCCAATTATATGACCGAAGATGATTAGTTCTTCATCCTTCTTTCTGGCTGGAACGATGAAGCAGAGGATATCTTTAGGATAAACTTTTTTCTGCAGGTGAGGCATCGTGACTGGCATGCAGAGGTGTGGTCCTATGCCATGCCCTAGAGCGTATATCGTATCCATGTAGTGGTTTATATATTGATAGACATCGGAGTAACTCAAAGATAAACCTTTACTAAGGAAATACGCAAGTTCTTCTTCAGGGATAACATCATCCGCTGAAGGTACATTATTATGAGTATTGATATACTCATTGAGAGGATCATCATCTGGAAGAGGAGCCATAGTCTTGGCCGAGTTCACCACGTAGGGTAATTCTTCAGGATTGGGAGGACGGGCATCAGTAGGTTCCTCCCGGGGTATCTTACTGAGAGTGATGGTCAATAGTTTGACCTTGTCAGGGTTCATCTTTTTCACCCAGATTATGAGAGGCTTCGGAGTACATTTTGGTGTGGTACGTCATTTGACTCGGATGATCAGGAGACCATCATTGGAGGATGGACTTGCATCAGATTCATTGTCATCTTCGTTGCCGTCATTCTTGGGGGGCTGACCGAATCTCTATAGTAAGCTTCGATGCCCTTAAAAGGATCGACATCGGCAAACTCCGTCTTCACGACGCTGTCGCTGTTGACGTACTTGAAGCACTGGTGAAGTGTGGAAGGAACGATCATGTTCTCATGTATCCATGGACGTCCCAAAAAGACGTTATAGGATACATTGGCATCGATCACATAACAAGAAATCTCTGTTCGGAGATCACCGATTTGGCACTTGAGACGGATCTTGCCCAGCGGGTGGCTTCGACCAGCATTAAAAGCCATGATAGTTGTGTTGGTTGCAGATAGCTTGTACAGAGGGATTCCCAGAATTTGAAGCAAACTTCTAGAAATGATGCAGAGGGAGGATCCTGGATCGATGTGTATGCGGTCCACCTTGATCGCCCTGATATACCCTATATAGTACAGGGGTCTATCGTGACGATTATTTTTAAGTAGCATGTCTTCCTGTGAAAAGGTGATGTTGGACACCACTTCCATAGTACTGTGGCAGTGGGGACAGAAGACAGGATCTTCAGCGGGGGCTTTGACTTCAACGAGATAGGAGTCGGCATGTAGTAATGCCTCGCTTAAGGCCTTCTGCGTTTCTTTGGAGAGTCGTAATAGATCGAACAGAGACAACCTGGCAGGTGTATTGGCTAGCTGTGCCAGTATGTCAAAGTTGTAGGGCCGATCCATGCCTTCGGGAGCTGGCACCTTCAGAGATTTGTCAAACCGTATCTCCTTCTGCTTGACTTTTTTCGTGGTTGGAGGCTTAGACGGGCCGACTTCTAAGCTTGTGGGGGCAGCAGGAGGTTGAGAAGGTACTGCTTCTTTTTGTGCGGGGTCGTATGTCCGAAGATAAGTCTTTCCCGATCGCGTCTCGCCAGATCGAACCTTGTAGATGGGATAGGATACCATATGGCATGACTTGTATTTCTTGCCTCTTTTTGCGTTGGCAGGTACCACCCCCTGCGTCACTTCTTGTATCAGGTCAGGATGGACCCACATGATCTCACCTCGTTCAGTCGTGAGTAGCACCAAGGTTGAGTTTCGAGCTGGCGGTAGGTTGACGACTTTCATTATTGCCATGGGAATCGGGACCACGCCGTCTGGGACTTCTGTGGAAGAAAAGTCACCAAACTGAAGAGAGATCATGTTAGAAGATACGACCTTGTCTTAAGCTTCGAGGTTGATCACTTGGCTGTCGATAAGCTGTTGTATTTTCTTTTTTAGGACGATACGGTCCTTGGTGGAATGATGCATGTATTGATAATGGAGACAGTACTTGGGATCGTTGAGCTGGTTCGCCTCTGCAGGACATCGTGGTGGAGGTAATATCAGCTTATTACCCTTTGTCAATGTGTGAAAGATAGTAATGACATCGTCTTCATCAAAGGAGAAGGTCTCCTTAGCCTTGTCGGAGGCGTCCTGAGAATTGGAAGCTCCTATGGATGTATCGACCTTCAGGACTTCTTTCCCTTTACCCCCACGAACAGGAATAGTTTGAGGATGCATGCAATTATCTTCGGACTTGGGTGTTTTCAACCCCAGTAGTTCCAAGTTAGGAACGTCATTTTCAGCAGCATCAGCGACCCCAATGAAAGCGGGCCATGTATCATACTTATGTACACCCAGACAAAACTTTACTGTAGGAAGGAAGTTATGTCGACAAGTATCCGTAAGTTCTGAGTCTGGTATGCCGAAGGGCATCTTCAGTGCTAGCCGCCTGAAGCGTTCGATGAAGGCGATGACAGACTCAGTCCTTCTTTGCTTGGTCTCGATGAGGGTGGACATACTAACATGCATGCCACTCTCGTAAAATCTGTTGAGGAACAACCTCTCCAAGTCTTTGAATGAATTGATACATCCGTCAGACAGACTGCAGAACCATTCAAAAGCTACCCCCTGTAAGGTGCTAAAAATAGCTTCGACAAGAATGGATCGTCTCTGGGCAAGTGCAGAGTCTGCGTGTTGAAGTATGTTATGTGCCGATGAGGAGAAGTTTACCCGTCAAATAAATTTAGCGTCGGCGGCTTGTAGTTATGATGGCAGGTAGTATTCTCCCACTCAGGGCGATATGGTTGAGATATCCCCATCTTCTGAAGCTCGTCTTTGTGTGAGATGGTATCGAGGCGAGCAACCAGGTAATCAATTACATTCTGTTGATTGAGCAGGTGTTGGGAAACGGCTGCTGAACGATTATCAGGCGTCGTTGGTGAAGGACCACCCCCAGCATTTATAAGATTTGGAGGAGGCACAACGGAATGATACTCCTTATGTAGTGAAGGAGGGTTGTTGCTGTGAGCCGGACTAGCGTGGGCCGAGACGTTTTATTGAGGTGGAGGAACAGCCCAGCAGCTTGAACTGCCATGATACTGGTAAGCATATCGGTGATCTTGGCGAATGCTGTTTCAAGACCCTCTAGCCGTTTGCTGGTCTGATCACTAGCTTCTTTAGGTCTTTCTTCGTCTTCTTTGTATGTAGATAACATGCGAGGATGAACAGAGGAAACTGTATAATTGGTGCTGATACTGTCTGTCTCCGAGTGGATAAATCCTTTATCTTCAAGTAGAGGAGGTAGATAGTCGCCATCGGATTCAGAGGGATCATCGTCCTCTGGAAGGCTATCCCCAGTGTGGAGGTCATCCGCTTCAGACTCGGAGGGAATACTACCCCCAGCTTGGGATTCTTCGTCGTCCATACGGAACCTTGCCTTTGATCGAGTACCCATATAGACTCCTTCAGATGCGACAGCCTACTGGATGAAACACACAGCGGCTTTTTATCGTCAGAGAAATGCAGCCGTCGAAACACAGACTTTCTCTGAGGCACTCTTGTTGCTTTGGAGCAACAACAGTTGAAAACAATACTAGTGCACGGATGTGCACTGTGAATTGTTATGTCCTCCCTCGCTTTACGCTTATGATTTATCATCTTGCGCAAGTCAGCGGAAGGGAGTTTTACCTTACAACCCATGTTGCATGCATCGCCGAGCTTTGCATACGGGTTTGTAAAGAGAGTTGGCGCATCCAGACTTAGTTCACATGCAGGGGCAACCCCCACAACTAAGTTCTGTGATGTCCTTGAAGACAGCCCCGTGCTATACGCGTTGGGGTCTGTCTTTTTGCTGTGGGTGCATAGGCCTTAGAGGTTGGCCTTAGGCGCATGCTCCTTGCCAGCATGTCTGAGCCTCCTTGATATGGGCGCATAGTATGGATCCAGTGATCCTGGGCGCATAGCCTTGGGCGCATGACCTTGGATGTCCATCATGTCGAAGACAGAAGCATTCTGGTTAGGGTTATGCGCCCAAACATCTCCTTGGACACATGCTTGGTGGTGTAACGCTGTTTTCTTCCAGTTTTGCCTCCTTCATTTGTGAGCCTCGCTGGGTTTGCCCAGAGTGTCGCATACCCCGATTCTTGGTATCGTAGTGTTTTTCTCTGCTAAGTCTCGAGCGTCGAACACTCTGTTGTTGGTGGTGCATGAAAGAAGTCACTAGGCTAGTAGAGCCCGGAACGGTGTGAGCCTTCTCTATTTGGGGAACTTCTGTGGCAGAGTCATGCGCCCATGTGACAAAGTCCTCCAGTTGCATATCTGCTATTACACAAGCAGGATATGCACAGCGAGCTTTCGGAAGCCAAGTCTTGCGAGACTTGTTTGGCTTCGCTGATTTTGAGGGAGTAGAGCCGTCCCTCGAGTGCATCTCTTCGAACGCCTGCTGATCGAACTTTACGATCAGCATCTTCTGAGTGCTTCCCACTTTGTCGGTATCAGATTGCGTTACCACCTTCTCGTCAAAGGAAAAGGTAGTCCCCAGCAGAGTCGCCATTTTTGTGGACACACACAAAAAAGAAGAAAATGCTATCTTTTCTTTATTAGCACAAGGTACCACAAATCGAGTACGCCTAAGAGATCCTGTGCTGAGGATCCACGAGTACAAAAAAGAATTATGGGAAATGGGACGATGGAGATCGAGCGGCAGTTGCTCCTTTGCTCTGTTGACACTCCGATTACAAAAATAGAAGAAAACCTAAAAAACTGCTAACTCTCGGCTCATTGGCAAGAAGTGCAGCAATTGGGCTCTTGAAAATGCTCTCTGTTCTGTATTTTGAAGGGAGATGAGAACCCTTTTTATAGTCGTTCTTGAGGTGGAATAATGTTATGCGCCCACGTGAGGGAAATATACTGGTTTTCATGTGGGCGTATAGTCCTGCCTTGGGCGCATAGGGTGTAGGCGCATGCAGGCTGCGAGATCGTGGGTTGGTTGTGGTCTTGACGTGGCCGCATGCTTCGTTGCACGACTGCCCGTGGAGACTGACGTGGTCGTGCACTTCGGTGCACGTTTTGATTATGGCTTTGACCGAGTCAGGCTTGGGCGCATAGACATGTCTCGGGCTATGCGTCCTCCTTTTGGGGGAGCTTGTCTTGGGCGCATGGAACTTCACTGGCTGGGTGCATAGAGGTTCACTGGCTGGTCGCATAGGGGTTCACTGGCTGGGCGCATAGAGGTTCACTGGCTGGGCGCATAGAGCTTCACTAGCTTGGGCGCATGGGGATTTATTGCTGAAAATTTTTCATGCTTCTACAGACGCAACCTTGTCTACCCTATGCACTTGGCTTCCGTCTTCAGGAGGTTTGAAATTGACCTTCAAACTTGTCTTTACTCCTCCATTACCATTGAACTCAGTAGGTCTAGGTTGTATCCTACTCCTCCTCTGCCTCCTGGTACTGAACCTGCTGAACCTGTTCACGATGATGACCCCGAGGCTCCTCCTGCTGCTGCTACTCCAGCCCCTGCTCCGGGTTTTGACCCTGGCTTCTATCAGCGCTTTGATGATTTCGTTGCCCTCTCAGCGCAATGACATCAAGGCAATCTTGATTCTGAGTTCCGCCACATCACCCAGGCTCAGGTGCTACGAAACAGTATTGCTGACATTCACTGGAGTCTTTCTCATGACCCCACACATCCAGTCACTATGCTTCATCACCCCAGCTTCGCTGGACCTAGGTTCGATGATGAGACGACATTTCCTTATTTCGATCCTACTGCTGCATACTTTCCACCAGATGCTACTGGAGGTGACGACATGCCGATGTGATGAGGACTTGAGTTAGTGGTTATTTTGGATGTAGTCTGATAGATGATGATCTTATGTAGTTTCTTTGTGTCTAAACTTTACAGTTAGACATTTATTAGCAGTTTGTGATGATTGTATCTTTCATTTTGTATGACATTTCAGTATTTTAATTCTAGTTATTTTTGCTATGTACTTATTATTTGTGGCAATGTTTTTATTTGTGGTTCTTTCTAGTATTACTTTGTCTTTTGATGAACATTGTTGGCTTCACACATTACGGGGGAGCCAAAACCATTTTTCTCATTGACAAAGGGGGAGAAAATGAGTAATACCAGCAATACCAAAAATCAAAGATCAAAGAAAGAACACCACCATCATTTATTTTTTCAGGTATTTTTATTTTGTTCTATTTAGATATATTTTGGTATAGACTCAAGTTTGTCAATTTTCAAAATATGGGAGATTGTTGGCCCATTCCATGGTCACACCCGAT
The DNA here is from genome assembly GCA_029216955.1 of Iris pallida. NCBI lineage: Eukaryota > Viridiplantae > Streptophyta > Magnoliopsida > Asparagales > Iridaceae > Iris > Iris pallida. Next base: position 968,099 of record JANAVB010040016.1, on the reverse strand, counting down.
TTAATAATCGATACTAACTTAAGTCAATGCACAAAATATACGAACCACTGCTAATCATTTCAGGTCTAGTGAAATCAATATAAAAAAGCGTACTACTACATCAGTAAGCGTGTAATTCATTATTCTGAAGCTCATTTTCATTAGAATCAGTCCGAGTCATTTTACAATTTATTATGTATTTTATCTTTGTTGAGTCTAGGATATAAATTGTAAGATCGACTGGATACTACTGGCTTAGGTTAATCATAGTCCACTTTCCTATACAGCCTACCCATCCAAAGTCTACCTACCATAAATATCATTCACCTTCTGCATCAACTTTAAACAAATATTTTACATTTATACTGAGATAGAACTCAAGCCGAGTTCGGTCCGAGTTCGGTCCGAACTCTGATCGAGTTTGGTTAGTTTGAATTTAAATATTTGATGCCTCTAAATTTGCATGCAACGTTCGTTTGCGAAATCTTTGCATCAGAACTCTGCCTGAATTCTGTCCGAGTTCGGTCCTCGAAAACACCTATAAATAGAAGGAAATTTCTCATTCCAAATCACTCAATTAATTCATCTTCTCTTCTATCTTTAATAAGTGTTTTCTGATCAAAAGCTTTCATATTTCACCTACACATATCTTAGCCAAAAGCCAGTATTATCTATTTGATCTAGAGTCTTTTCGTTCTCAAGAGTTATAAAGAGGTTGTTCAAAGTTCAGAAACTATCTCTGTTGTGGAGCCGGTCGTGCGCTCGTCACCAAGCACGGTGTTGTGAAGTCGGTCGTGCACTTGTCACCAAGCACGGTGTTGTAAGAGACTGCAAGCTCTCAATTAGCTTGTGCCTTAGTGGATTAACATCGAGCAAGAGTACTCGAGACTAGATTAGTCCTCTCAGAGGGATACCAGTATACATTGCTGTGTCACTGAGTTTGATCTCTCTATCTCTTGCTATATTTATTTACTGTCTCTTATTCACTGTCATAGTTATTTGCTTTTAATTTTAAATTGGTGATTATTTTTTGCTGCACTCGCACTCACTCTATTTACCCCCCCTCTAGAGGTGCTCAACGGTCCTACAATCGCTGTGTTTGCGTTTGCCTTCTGATATCATTTCTTTTACAGTTATTGTTTTGTGATTATTGATTTAATTCTGTGATCTTACTGCTAATAAGTTTTTTTAATTAGCAATATTCCGCTGCCTACTCTATTCACCCCCTCTAGAGTATTCTGCTTTATGACTTCGTTCCTACACTTAAGTTAGTCATACTATTGCGAGCCTGTGACTAAGAAATGCTCATTCACATGTTAGGGTTAATTTGATTTTAGAAGAATGGCTAGGACTAGGAATCCCTTATTCAAATTGACCGTTGGGTAGTTAAGGTTGTTATATAGGTCATGCAATCTATGTAAGGAGTTATTAAATTTAGATATTCCCATAGATACACTATTGCATTTGATATGACGATATGACGCAATGTGTATAGATTATTTACTTGGTATGTTAGGCCTTTCCTAGAATTAATGCTCTAACCTTGGTAAATTGTTCAATTCTTTCTCTTGTCCTCTTTAGATATCATCTTCATATCATAGTCCGCATTGCCTATTTAATTCCCGTTTACCAATAAGAATTATTTTTATAATTTCTAATTTTGTTATCCATATACGAACCTCGAGTTAGTTTGATTCAAAGTTTTCCCTCAATCATTTTAATACACATGAAATAGAGATTAAAATGTTTGTACTTCTCTTGTCTTCAGTTATTTTCTCCATGATCAATCTTTTATTTCAAGGATTGGGACTTATAGGACAGACACATGCACATCTCCCATCTTGATCACCCCGAGATCGGTTCGAGTTATCTTTCCTATCTAAACCGTATCACTTATTTGTTTCCATAAGAACTTTATTTTCTAAAAGTCAATATTCTATTTTCTCTGTTGACTTTTGAGCCTAACATGACCCAGTTATCCATCTAGTAATCCGGAGTCAGTTTTTTTTTATGTTGTCCTTCAATCCTTGAGTACGAGAGAAAAAGGGATTTGGAAATTTTAGATCGGTCGTTCTCTTAGTCGATCGCTTAGTTTTCAAACTTGATACCTAATCGATCACTTGATTTTCAAAATGGATGCTTTCACATCAAGGACAGATACTTATGCTTTTCTGTCATGGTAAACTTGTTTGAATCTCTAGAAGCTCCTTTGAATTTTACGGATATAGTTGGAAGAATGTTCATTGACTCATAATGGCAGGATAGCAGCGCACTATCGCCATTTATTTGAATTATGGAGACTATTGGTTCACTGCAGCTAGCAGCACACTAGCGAGGCACGACCCCTAGAGTTGAAATTATTTAAAGGAAATGTAGGTTATCGAATATTGCTACAACTATGTCATAATTGTCCTATTTGATCTTAGTTACCCTTGTTGTCAATATTGGATAGAGTTAATAAAATATCCGATACCATATTATATTTGATTCACAAAACCAAGGGTTTACCACAACCAGGGTATACTGGCGAGGCAAAATTCTCGTTAAAATGACTTCAGACGTGAATACAATTTTGGATACTATAGAGGTTAGGAAAATGACTTGTATGTCCCATTGATTCAAAGCCAATACTAGTAAAAATTCTATAAATTGGGTAGCATGCCTCCCAACCTAGCATTCCATTGTCCTTGTGACCTATTAACGAGATAATTGACTGGCATTATTAGGTTTACATAGAATATAGAGTTTAGAGGTCCATAACTTGTTGGCCGACTAAGGCCTTAGATAAGAAGACTAGTAGGACCACTATAGAGGCACCAACACCAAACGAGTCTTAGATTTTGATGAACTTGAACTACTTGTGCCTTCTTCCAATCATAAATCTCACGTACTTAAATTTTGGACTGTCTTGACTAACGCCTCTACTATAGCCTAGTTTTTGGAAGCTTATTCTTTATGGAACTTGTTCAGGACATATGTTTATTGGGGACGTCCACTAACATATTGTCTAATTAGAATCAGTGTATTATGGTCTGGTCGGCCTTAATGCATTGGTTCGCTCTTCATATGATTAACCTACGTGAATTGAGATATAGATGTTACTAGGGTCTCATCCGCAACTGCCTTGATAACTTCCTTTGGGTTGTTCAATCGCCCTTGGAACCTCGTATTCACATTCGATCCCCTCTTCCTTGAACTTGTTATTATTTTTTCGCCTTTACTTATTTCAGAAAATCAAATGCTTGTATTTGAGAGAAGATAGACAGAATGTTCCCCTTAGTTCGTCATATCATCAATGGCCATGAAGTTATATATACACAATCATTTTTTTTCTATTTGAAAATCGTAAAACGATCTTCAATCTTGATCCATGTCTACCGTATCACATTACCTATTACACCGTGATCACGACTTGAATTTCTCTAACTTCATTAATCATAAAACCATGTCTTTCGGGAAAATAAATTCCTGAAGTAAATAGGTTGCGAGCCCTCTAAATTTTAGGATCTACTAGTATTACCGATTGAGTAGGATAACTTGGTTCCCACTAGGATGATAAATTAGTGCCTCATGAACACCCACTTTTTATTTAGCTCATTTGGTGTCACCGACCTTGACATTGATATTCGGAGCACGAGACCAGCTGTTACCTACCAACAAATTTTATACACAAGACTTAGACAAGCCCACCTTCATGTAGGCATATCATGTTCCACTCAAACACGTCCCCTTGTACTATATTTTTATGAAACAACTTTCCAGTCAAAAATGTTAACTATAATTCTTACCGTAATACCGATATATTTTCCAAATTCAATTAGAGATCCAACCCCGACTCAAATTTTTCGACCCAAGATATGATTATGAACTACTCGAAGCCCATTATGCAATGTCACTAGTGTGCCACTAAAGTGAGTCTTCTTGTGCTACTTAAAATCAAAAGTCATAGAAGCCACATTTTTGGGCTTTAGGAACCTAGTTAACTAACCCGGCTGGCAATTAGCCCAACCACCTGAGTTGAACCTATTCTAGGTTACCCTAACCTAATATTAATGATTCAAATTTATTTTAGGTGATCTTGTCTAGAAAATATAGATTAGAACCCCATATTCACTCAGTCAAGGTTGATGACCAATTAGGGAACCCATTAATACCAGTTAAACTCATCCATGTATATCTCCATATTTGGACTATAGAAACCAAACTTTATAAAATAGGTCCCTACCCCTATTACGTAGTCCCTATTCTTGGTTCACTAATCCTCCTTCCATGAATCCCTTAACTGTAACCTTCGTAACCTATGTTATACAATGAATAGAATCCCGCTGTACCAACTTGTTTTCGGTTATGCTTGACCAAGACTCTCCTAATACCTTGATGAAACATAGTAAATATATAGGTAATGTTAAGTAAGTAATACCTATGCTTCTCATAGAGTCCATGGCTACGATTAGAAGTATCTCATATCTCATATACCTCTTTGAAATTTGACCCTGATAGAAGTTCTATTACGATGCTTTCTACGATTAACCAATTTTTATAAGTTGGGTAGAACCTTGAACTTAGTATACTCTATCACTTAAAATGGAATGCCATTCGTAACCGTTCTTCCATCTGTTTGGAAGTTGCAATACGATCTTCGTGATGCTTTTATCATCTTCTCGTGCGTTTAGATAGCCGCGATAGAAGATCACAACCTTGACTCCTAAAAAAAATCTGTTTTATCATAAAATCATGCCTTAGTTTCAATTTCAAGAAAGAGATTTTTTGAAGTGTTAGGAAAACCTCTCTAAGAATTAGCAAATGATTGGGATAGATTGGTTCCAATTGTACTAATAGAACAATGGTTCATAACGTCCATTCATATCTGTATCATTTGATACCCTCGACCATGACTTCAAGTTTTTGGAGCACAACACAAACATTACCCTTCCTACAAATTTTACACTTATAAACTAGAAGAGCCACTCTACACATATGACATGCATTCCAACACAAACATATATTCTTGTGCTCCATTTCAATTACACCACGTATATGAAGTAATTCCCTTAGAGCAAACCATATATGCCAATTTCTGTCCCTTTTGATCTTAAACCGTGCAATATCAACCCATTCCTCCAAACGAACTGAATACCCTGATCCAACCAAGAAGCATCACACTTATGACGTATGCTTTTCACTCAAACAAACACGTGCCTCATACACGACACCAAACATCAATCCCGCATACACTAGTCATTATGACTTAAAGATTCCGAACACTTACCTGATCATATTCTATAACAAGGTTCATCTACTTATAATAGATTCTCATCACTTGGCCATAAATTCATCTTTCCCCTAATTTCTCCAAGTATCTCTTAGTTTTCCATGTTAGGCGAAGTGTGAAATCCCTTGAACCAACACGTTTCAGTTGTATTCGAACAAGAGATTCCTACCATCTTATTGAAAGCATGGCCGATAGTGACAATGTTAGATCATAATAACCCTTTTATAGAATTTATTGACCAAGGACGCCATGAAAATATCTAGGCTCAATTAAATTCCATGACCGCATCAGAAGTGTCCAGAATTCTCGTGCTCCACTTTAGAAGTTGTCCTTCTCTGACGTCTGGTAATAACGGTTATCACGATTTGCTAACTTTTATAAGTTGGGTAGAGTCTTGAAGGAAGAATTCCCCTCTTGCAGAATGTGATGTTGATAATTAGATTTCTTATTAATTGCCCCACTACCCATTTTGAAAATCGGGTTATGATTTGATGTATCTGCCCTCCATTGTATTAACCCTCGTTATTTTATATTTTTATATATTAAGATTATATTAATTTCGAGGGCAAAATTTTATAAGTTGGGTAGGATATAAACCCCATAAACCTATAAAATATTTAATAAATTTTACGTAATATATTTTACAGTATTTTATTTATATTTGGACTTTTTATTTCTTTGATTTTGTTAATAATATTGGGTAGCAAGATAAATGCTACGTCACATACATAGATAAAATATACCAATTTATGTATATATACCAAAAAGTATTTTTTTTATTTTCTTTCAGAGTTTATACCATTTGTCGTATTATAAGTTTAGTAAATGTTATACAATTCTTTCATATAAATAGATTTGTTTTTAGTATATCTCTTTCAAATATTTTCCCTAAAACTACTATACAGGTTTATTATTAAATTTTTAGAATTTTAGGATTTTATGAGGATTTTATGGCCTATATATATATATATATATATATATATATATATATATATTTATATATTTATATATTTCTTTTATGGCCTATAAATATATATATAAGACATGTATGTAGATCAAGCATTTCACTGTTCCGTAAGGGAACAGTGATATCCCAAACCGTGCTCTGTTTAAACAGAGATAGGAAATCGATCGATCAAGATTTTGATCCTTGATTTAGAATTTTTACAAATTCGAAGTCAAAATCTCTCTCAATCCAATCTAAACTACACCTTAAGCTAAACCTCTCCCTTACTAAACAAACTAAAATCCCTATACATCAACTGAACACCCTTATCATGAATATCGTATGATGCAATCCTGGGTGCTCGAGAACCCCTCGCCTCTCGAAACTGCTCGACCCCAGACCTCGTACAAAGTCATCCCTGACCCCGTACGACTTTTCTGTAGCCCGACGATCACCTGCGTAGCCGCCTCGTGGCCGCCGAGCCGCAACAGGGCCAATGGAATACAGTAACAGCGGTCGTAAGAGCAGTAAAGGGCAGCAACTGCAACTGGATACCATCTACTTTGAGGTAAGAATTCAACCTCTATGTTCAATAAAATTTTGATCTGTAAACTCCTATCGAAAGACCATAACCCTCTCGAAACCCTAGAAAATAGGTTTGGATGTATCGAACCAACCCGCCCGACAAATTGACCCAAAGTCGATATAAACATCTGTTTGGAAAACAGAGCAGAACATCTGTCTCAAATCCTGAATTGCAAGTTAGATTTTGAACAAACTATTAGGATATTTCAAAAACTAACTAAAGACAGTCCTAGACAACATGTAGGATTTCAAAACCCTTTTTACAGAAGTCGATTTCGACGATTGTGCACCGAGAAATCAGTCTCCCAATATTGCCGAAAAACTGTTTTCAAAACAATAGAAAATTCAAGAAATCTCCCGATACGGCGTGCTTCCCAACAAACTGTATGACGTAGATGAGCATCGAAAGACGCGTATGGATGTTGTCGACGTGCAAGATTTGACAGAATTTGATTTTGTTGTACGTGCGCGACAAAATCGAGGCGTATCTATCGAGATATCCTATATCGGCCCTTTTGCAAACTAGTTCATAAATTCGTGCACGTTCCTTATTTGAAGACGAAACTTGCGCGAGTAGGACCGTATCATCATTCTAGTCTTATATGTCAGGATTGGTCCAATTCTAAGAAGGTCGACCGGAACGCCCTTTTGGCGGGCCAGCGACCTGATCCAACGGGCGAATTTGTGCACGACCTACCGGAATCCAACTTTAGATATACCGTTGGATTTATCTCATCAAAACAGACCCGTATACATATAGTTTGATAACTTTAGATACCATAGGCTCTGGCACGCTTTTTAATGCAAAGTGAGTCCAACAGCGTACATCGTTTTGGCCTAATTACCGTTTTGCCCATGTTTCAAGAATTAGACTTATGGATAGGCTATCCTAGCTAATTTGAATATTTGGAACATGTTGGTAATATCTTTTTCAGCCTTCGAAGACTATTGTGCAGTTGGACTTTAGTGTGGCACATTGAGTGATTGGTATTATCGGTTTCACCAGAAAATGACCCAGGCGAGTACATTTGTTGTTTATTTTCGATATTGATTATTAGTATATTTCACTGTTGGTCATTCTTTATGTGATTCTATTTCTTTTTATATTTGGTCATATTTTGTCGAGTCGAAAAAGAGAAGTACCAAGGATGTGTGATCTGACCTTATACATTGTAGACATCGTAGACATTATTTAATTGTTGCAAAGTAGACATCGTAGATATTGTTTATTTTACTGCAAAGTAGACATCATAGACATTGTTTAGACATCGTAGACATTGTGGTGTAACTGTCCCTAGACCGATCACATATCAAAGGTACTGCAAACACTTAGAAAGTATTTTCTTTTGGTTTATTCATTTACTGTAAATTTTATGTCCAGTTTCTCATGCCTTTTCCTATTGATTTTCAAATCATGTATTTAATGGTTAACCTCTATTTTATAGTCATTTCACTACCAAAATACAATAAAATAGTAACGGCTATTTAGCGACGGATGTATTCCGACGCTAATAGCGACGGACATCCGACTAAATGGCGATGGTTTGCCGTCGAATTACAGCCAATAATTTTTTCAATTTTAAGGGTAAAGCTCGGTCGCAAATCTGCTGCTATATCGTCGGAAATATAGCGACGGACAAACAAGCCGTTGCTACGTCATCACCCAGTTGTCAATAATTGGTGAAAAAATATTAAAAAAATTGGCGCAAAATTTGGCGACCACATAGCAACGGATTATCCATCGGCAAACTAACGGGGTATAGCGACGGCTTGGCGATGGATATATCCGTCGCTAATCCGTCGCTAGAGACTATGCCCTAACTTAAAATGAACCGACGGGGGGGGATTTTTCATTCCCTCCAAAAGTTTCTCTCACCTCTCTCTCTCTCGCGCGCAACTCTCTCTCTCTCTCTCGCGCGTGCAGCTCTCTCTCTCTCACTCAGGTACCTCTTCCTCTCTCTCTCACTCTCCCTTGGTGGTCGGGGGGCGGAAGAGGCCGCGGGAGGGGGGAGGGTCGGTGGGGTGGGGGATTAGCCACGGATATTCTGTCGCTAATCCATCGCTTAGGTTCTGGAACCATGAAAGATTTCCAGAACCTAAGCGAGGATATTCTGTCACACATTAGCGACTAGTATCGACGGATTTGCGACAAATTTTGCGTATCAGAACCTCTCTGATACGCGTTTACTGACATATTATCGACGAACTTGTCCGTCGGCTAACCGTCGCCAAATATACGAATCTTGTTGATACTTGAATTGACGAAAGTTTGTCGGCTAACCGTCGCTAAATATATGAATCATGCTGACGGTAATCCGTTGCTAAGTTGTCGAATGGCGATAACTTAGCGATGGATATGTTTAGCGACGGGATATTTCTCAACGGATATTTTAGCCAAAATCCGCCGGTAGTCCGTCGCTAAATCTATTTGCCGACGGATTAGCGACGGATACGGCCATCGATTATCCGTTAAATTTTGGTAGCGTTTTCATATATTGGAACTGCACTCAATAAAATGTACTCGTTCCATTCCTGACTCGAAACCAACATTTTTTAGGTTAGTCGCGACTATGCTTAGCAATAGGGAGACGGGTGTACTTGCTGGCCAAAACTTGAGACTCGTTAGATAGTGGAGCATTTACTCAGTTGTTCTTTATAAATTATGAGACATTATACCTTGTATAAAATGTAAATCTTTGAATATTGTAATTTAATTAGTTATTATGAAAGAGCATTTATTATGATTGTGAGCATTGTGGTCTAGACATCGTTCTACCGTCGACTCTGCGGCATAGGCTAGCTTGTGCACGCACTCATATCCCAAAAAGCTGGTGCGGGTCGTGACATTAAGTGTCCGTGTTAGCCTGAAATCAAGTGCCCATGTGAGCCATTCTTTGGAAATTAAATTTACTTATGCAAGTCTTCTGACCGCCTCAAAAGGCTTGCATAAGTAAATTTTATTTTCAGGGAATGACTCACAAAGAACACGTGACAACACCTAAGTATATATCATAGTACCTAGAGTGTATAGAGTGAGTATTCTAGTACACTTTATTTTGATGAACGTGTGTATAGTTAGTATCATGGGTATTTAAAACTGTATCATATTATCAAGATAAAATAGTGTAATAATGTGATGTTATGTATTATGGTACATGATATCCACATGATACACAAACGCGAAGAGTTAAGGTGATATGTAGGTAAGTGCTTGCTAGATATCTTAGATACATAGGTAAGTGTTCGTGTCAGTCTGAAGTCAAGTGTTCATGTCAGCTTTTCTCTAACAAGTAAATTTACATCGGTAAGCTTTTTTTTGAGGCTTTTAGAGTTTTATAGATTTTAGAACGACGATGGATATCTTGAATCTAATGTTGCAATAATAAAAGTCTTCAATGCTTTTAGAAAGCCTTCGGGGAAAATGAAGAAAAGATATCTAAATGACGAAGAACTAAGGGCTACTCAGTTATATATATTACTCAGCTGCGATGTGGATAAAGTGGAGAAGCTCGAGGGATAAGTAACTAATACATCCACGTTTACTTCATCTATGCATGTAATAGTATCCAATATTATTACACTAATTGGCCAATGTGTTGTTATTTTTAGCACATTTATTGATGAGGTGAGGTCGAGTAGACCTTACATAATAGATAAAGAACTAGAACATGAAATAAGACATCATTTTCCTTCATGGTTGAGTGCCTATGTAAGAAGCTTGGTAATTACTTTTTGTATATACACTTTACACAGTAATTAACGGAACGTTGAATTTAATTTCTTATCTTGTGATATTTAGGACGATCGTCTAGACGCAACACAAGAGAATGAATGTATTGAAACTCTAGCCAAGAGGCCAATTTATTTTGTCAAAATCTGGCCAAGCTACTGTAGAAGCTCAGAAATGATTAGGCGCCACTCATAAAATGGTACCAGGATCCAAAAAGGCATTGGCCATTAGGTTGCACCAACCATTAGGGTGCGCGGGCACCATGTGGCAAGTTTCCTCGAGAAGCTAGAATAGACATCATGATTACTAACAAGCCGTCAGAAAAAACCCTTCGAATCTCGAGTGATGCGGCACTCAAGAAGACCGTGTCATCCTTTGTAATAAATGCTGGCAGCTAGCTCACATTAGTTATCATTTGGCACAAGGTAATTAATGATCACAGAACTGACAGATTGAGTAAGGGGCCTAACATTCGCGTAGTAGAAACGTTATCAAGCTTGCCAGATGGTTGTATAACTTCCTTTGTAGGGTTCAAGCAAATGTTCCTGGAACAATTTTTGAGGGAACAAATGATATGACTATGTCAGCCCTCATCAAAATCAAACAATGGCCTAATAAAACTGCGAAACGTTTCATTGAGCGCTTCCATCGAGAGGCACTCAAAATGCCTCTGGGAACTCCAGATGCTCTGACTATAGATACATGCAAATCAAACTTATTATCTATAGTCATCATGTGGACTGGACCCATGCAATTCTAAGACTGGCCTTCCTTCATACTAAGTGCTAGGGCGGCCGAAGACAGTGCTGACAAATTCAAACAATTAGGCATCCAGATGCCTAATCTTGAAAAAGATGAACATTCCAATAGCGGTGACCATCAAAACAACTGCAAAGGCAAAAAACTTTGGACATCAATGTTGAAGGCAAAGATGCACTAGCCGTCAACATAGGTCAATCAAAACCTACTACGACGGTAACGCCACAAAGGGCACAACATCCGAAAGAGGAGTACTCTTTTGACAAGGACGATGTCATGAGTATCTTCGATTTCCTAATCAAGAGCAATAAACTTCAACTGTCCGGCCAGACGAAGTAAGTAAAATTGATCATCCTAAATACTGTGTGTATCACAGGTTCATAGGACATCCGACCAGGGCATGCTACGTGCTAAAAGGAAAGATTCATGAGCTGATTAATGCTGGCGCGATTACTCTTCAGCAGGATGAGAAGACAGTGACTGCTAATGTCATCTCTCTGTAATTTGGTGACTTTTCGGCACAACTTGTGTACGATGGAGTTGTCCCCATTCCGAAAGTCACCTTGGAGATCGTCAACCTTCCACCAGCACGAAGTGACGGTCTCGTCCCTTTGTCAACTGACAAAGAAAAATCATATGGATCCATCCAGGCTTAAATCAGGGAAAAGGATCTCCTCTGCAACACAGTCAGTCTCGTATTGGCTTAGGATTATGGACAGATCTTTCTTCTTGTCAAAAGAAGTCTTCCAAAGGCAAGGCGCGGATGAAGGACTGTAACATGGTTTCCTTAGTACCAGTTCCAAAAGAAAAGGCCTGATAGGTACCAGATCTGGGAGACTCCACCTTAGAGACTATTTAAAAGTACAAGTGGTCCCTACTCTAAGCACTGATGCCCCTGTATCATCTTCTTCGCTTGCTGTCAATGTTCCATCAGCTTCATCACCCCCAGTGGAACCGACTCCTCCCAAGCCGACATCGGCCGATAAAGGCAAACAGCTAGTTCGCTTCGATAAAATATTAAAGAAAACTCTGCCTCTTAGACATGAGAACCCATATAACTTCGATATATTGGCTCAATTAGCCAATACTCCAGCAAGGTTGTCAATCTTCGAGCTCCTGCATCTATCAAAAGTAACTCAAAAAATACTAAATGAAGCTTTGATGCATGCTGACACTTGTCTAGCACTCCTCAAGAAGCCATATGAGGAACCTGTGGCATGTTTTCACTGTCATAGTTTGATGGAGTTGACTCCCAATATCACCTTCATGCAAGATGACATGCTTCTGGAAGACAATCGACATAACCGACCTCTATACTACACAGGATATATCGATACAATGAAGGTTGTTCGCATCCTGATTGATCCCGGATATGCACTTAGCATTATGCTGAAGACTTTTCTGGATGTCCTAAAAATTCTAGTTCATAATCTCTCTACAACAATTACGACTATCTTGGGATTCAATTCTGGAAGAAGTGAACCACTAGAAAATATTTGCCTGAATGTTCAAATCTGTAATCTTCGCACAAAAGTCACATTTTATGTGATTGACAATCATGGCTCTTACGATGCTTTATTAGAGAGACCATGGCTGTATGAACATAACATCGTGCCATCCACTCTCCATCAGTGCTTCAAATAGGTCGATAATAATGGTGAAGTTAGACAGGAAGTGGCAGATCTTAATCCCTTCTGGGGTGTCGAGGCATATTGTGCTGACTCTAGAATGTATAAGGAAGAGTTCATGAAGGTCGTACTGGCCATGGATACCCAGGAAGATCAAAGGGACACCCCAGATAATGTTTTTGTTATTTTGGTCAAAGGACGCACTTTTCGTCCTTCGTCTTATCAGACGCTAACCATCTATCTCTCCTCTCATGCCAAGCATCTTCCTGCTGAAAAGATAGAGCAGAGGGAGATCACCTATTCTGAGCCTCTTATTATCGATCTTTGTCGTAATAAGCCTTCTCTTTCTCCTTCTCATTATCCTCTCCTGGTTATCAACCTTAGTAAGGCATCGGCTAAGATCAAGAGCCCTGTTATAAATAATGATGTAAAAATCAATAAGGTAGCATCTCCTTTGTAGCATACTAATGTTATTTATTATACTCAATGTTACCTAGAAATGCTAAATAACTTTGAACCCCTTACAATAGGAGCAGTTCAACCTCTCCAAGATGAAGTATCTCTCGAACCAGTTCAAGGTTCCTTTTTCTTAGTTCCTTCCCGGAAGGAAGATGAACTTCCTATCTTTTCAGCAAAGGATCAGATCAAAAGACTACATTTGATTGTGACTCTGAAAATGACGATAACGGGCGACTTCAGCTACGTCGTTACAATCAACAATCAAAAGGCGTCATCCAAAAGATGTGCTACAACTTCAAAAATGACCTTACTTGAGCATCATGGATTAGATAGAGGGAGCTAGGCCACCTGTAGCATAGCACCATGACCCACACCATCAAAGGGATATACCCCAGAGGGGCAGGACTTTTGTACTGACGGTTGTGGAGACCGACGCTATGAGTGACGAGTTAGCAGGTCTGTCCTTTCTGTCCTTCTTTTCCATCTTGTTGTGTGATTCCATTAGTACCTGTCAGGATGTTTTGTGCTGTGATAGATAGTATAGTGACCTGTTCCAGACTATGATATCACGACCAGTAGGAATCATGTTTTGCATGCTTTAGATAGAATTTTCTCGACCTTGATTGCTGGGGGTTAGACCTAGAAGGAGTACGACGATTTGGACAGACCATATGATTATCAGATTGTATCTTGGAAGGATTTTTTGAACATATCATCTCTACCTTTCATTTCAGTCATTTTCAAACAAAAATTATTTTGTTTCATCATCACTTAACTTAGGAGTAGGGATAACTTCAGATAACTAGTCTAATTCTTTGTAGAACTTCATTAGTTATAACTCTTTCATAGTATAATGGTTTGATAGCTTGTATTAGGACTTATTCTTAGGTATGGTAGTCCAGTTGACATTAGACTAGTAACCCTTATAGTTAAATCTCTATTGATTTTGACTATCAGTTTCGTATAGGATGTTAGTCTGCTCAGGAGGTAGTGACCCCTCCGGCTCACCAGAAGGATATTAGGATATATTGATGGTTAGAACAGTGATATTTTATATGTGTACTTTAGAAACAATAAGGATATTCGGGGTTGGTTTATTTTGTGGACTTGAATAATTTTAGGTTATTGATTCTCGAGATAGTTCACTTAAGATTGTGATGCTAATTTAGGAATTTAGAAATGGAGAAGAGAATGTAACTATGAAGCGATGATGATACCAAAATTGAATAAGATGTTGGTAAGAGGACAGAGTGAACACACGGATTTTGGGTTATGGGGAAATTTAAAGATTTTGTGGAGGTTTTAAAATTTAAGAAGAATAATATTTGAAGGTGTACGTGAAGGAGATACGAAGGTCGATTTTATAATAAAGAATAAGTTTCTGCATGACATAGTAGTATTAGCTTCGAATAAATTTGAGGACAGTAATTTGAACAAGTTCGAGGATTTCATAGACTTTGATCTAGAGATTTTGGATCCAAGTTAGGACAAGGTGTAAAAATTTATATTTTTGGGATGATTAAGTGGACAACGGAGAGTAAGATCAGAAAGAAGGAATAAAAGTTTTAACAAGAGCATAATTCATGAGAAATGCCTTAGAAATTTAGGCCTTGCTTCTAGGAGGGAGTTTTAGTCACCAGACCTAATTTTAGGTGAGTTTTCGACCTAGACTTTAGCATGTCTTTTGTGATATTTTGTTACACCCCTTGCTTGTATGTTTTGATACCTTGTGAATGCCTTGTGCTGTAGTATGGCTAGTATAGCTAGATGAGACCTCAGACTGATATTGTCTGCCATGATCCTGTATGTCATTCTTTCAAATTGCATGATTTATATGAGCTTCTAAGACCATGATTGTTGGGGACGAGCCTCTAGAAGAAGTACGACCATCTTAATTTTGAGGACAAAATTCTTCTAAGGAGGATAGACTTGTAACACCCACTTTTCAAAAATAAGGATAATTTTGAACTTTTATAATTTTGATTAATCAATAATAAGATTTAACTCAAGTTATGATTTTTAGTGATTTTTAATTAATTTAAAACTATTTAAATATTGAAATATAATTTTGATGGTTAACTATTGTAACCCAAGAATTGCTTAGCCTAGAGACTAGCTATGACCATAGAAGCCTAGTCATGTGATTAGAATATCATATTTCTACTTTTTAGCCTAAGGGTATTTTGGTCATTTTGATAATTTTGTGAAATTGTAAATTGTATTAATTAAATATGTGCTAATTGTTTAGTTAAGACTTGACCTAGAATCTTAGCCTAATCTAGATTAGCCTTGAGCTTAGAATCTTGATTAGGATAACCTAGTAAATGACAAGATTAACAATATCTAGATATTTCTAAGTAGGATATTTACCCCTTAGGATATTTGTGAAAAAGAAAGCCTTAGGACTAATTGAACCAATAGATAGACTTAAAATTGGGTGGAGAAGCCCTAGCCACTCATCTACATCTAAAACCTAACCCTAATTCATCTAATGGCAGCCACTATAGGTAGGTTAGCCTTCCTTCCTTTCATTTTATTCCATCTTGCCTCTTTTCCTTCACAAAGTGTTCTTCCCCAAATTAGAGAGCTTCCCTCTTTGATTTGATCTCCAAATCCTTAAATCCCTCCACCAAAACTTTCATCGAACCTTCTCATACTACCAAGGGAGGGTGCTAGCAAATATTTGGAGCAAAATGCAAGGAGGAGTGTCCTTTTTGGAAGATCTTCGTGTCGGAGCCGTGTCCTTGGGAGTATTATTGGGATTCCACTCCCAATAGGTAAAACCAACCCTCTAAATTAATTTTCTAAGCATATTAGTTAGTTTTGAACCCATAGGATCTACCCCATGCATATACCTCATTTAGATTCAAATTTGAGGCCATTTGGAGCTCTCTTGAGGATTTTAGATATGTGTCTTGTGTCCTACTTGATAGATCCCAAATTAGGACACCCCATGTGTATGTATATATGATAATAGTTTAAATAGATATTTAAATTCAATTTTAGAATGGTTAGAGAGTGGATTGATCTTAGTTAGGATGGTTAGAATAAGTTTCATTTGGATACCTATGTTGGTATCCAAGTATCTTGGCCTACATGTGTTTCTTTTGTCAAAAACAACTCAAATTCGTCATAATATTCATCCACGTTTTTATTAACCAAGGCAACTTAGAATTGTCATAACTTTTAGCTTAGAACTCCGATTAATCTCCCATTTTTTTTAAAGAACCATATCGAAGTTAGCTTTCCAAATATATATTTTAATAAGCAAAATTCATTCTGAAACTTTCTGTAAAACTATTTGAGTGTCAGCTGTCCGAAAGACAAACGCGTTTCCGCGATTCCGGGAGCTTTCGGACACGAAAATACGATCCGTTTCAAGTTTTGAAAAGCTAACACGAAGGGCTACGACATACTTTAATCCTAGAATTTAGTGAAAGCCCAATTGGTACAGTATTGGTTTTAAGCAGAAGAGTGACTATACGACATAGGCATTTTGTATAACCTATGAGCCTATGTAGTATGGATATTAAATGAATGTAGTGTATATAATGCATAATATGTTAGATGAATAAAATGATATATATATATATGATATGTATTCTCTTTACATTAATGTATATATATGGTTGAATGCAAGCATGTAGGAATGCAATCAATGTAATGTATGTAAGCAATGCATAAATGCATGAATGAAAGAATGATATACAATGTATGCATGAAAGTATATAATAAATGCTAGATACGAATGCAAAGTATACATGTAATGATAGATATGAATGCATAATGTATACATAATGTAATGCAATATATAATGATAGCATGTATGGTAATGTAGAATATATGATGCAAGCATGTATATGTCCACTGTTTTCTTTTTTTCTTACATTTTTCCTTTCCTTCCCTTTCCATTTCAGTTTTCCCCCTTTTTTCTCTTCTATTTTTACATGTTGTATATAATGTATATAATGTATAGATGCATGTAAGTATGTAATATGCATGAATGACATGTATGTAATGAAAATAAGTATATGCATGCAACTTAATGATATGTGAATGGATATAATGCATGAAGTGAAGTATACATGTATATGGGATATGAATGAATGATATAGATATATATATATATATATATATATATATATATATATATATATATATATATATATATGTGTGTGTGTGTGTGTGTTAAGGTAATATAATGTATGTATTCACATATATTTTGAGTTAAATATATGAGTTTGTATGCATATATTATATGTATGCATGTATGCAGGAATGAATGTAATACAATGTAGAGTATGCATATATGAATATAATGTATGCAAGTATATAATGTATTCAAATATGTATGTATGCATCTATGTATGTATGTATAGGTGCATAAATGAATTCAAGTATACATATATGATATGTATGTAGGCATGTATACAATGTATGTATGTATACATGATATGTATGTATGCATGTATACAATGTAAGTATGTATGTATGTATTTCTATAAACTGAGTTAACATATAATTTTTACACACATGTATTCTTACACCCTTTGACACCATGTATTCCAGGTCACATACACCTACCAATCACTAAATCTGAGAACATTAACACATATTCTTTCACACACACTCACTTACTCTTTTACCTCTCCTTCTCTCTCTATGTATATATATGTATGTGCCTATATATAGCTTTCCTATATATATCTATGTATATGAATATGTGAATGTGAATAATATATATATATTATATGACTAAGTTTGTGTGCCTTGTTAGCGTATGGCTTAGTTTTGTGCTTGGTTTAGCAAGTGACTTAGGCTATGAGTTAGTAGCTATCTTAGATACTTGATTTGCATATACTTAGTTTGTTTAGACCTAGAATTGACTAACCTAGGCTAGTTGACCATTATTGACCCAACCCTAGCTAGTTTGACCACAGTTGACTAGAGTTGACCTAGTTTGACTTTATAGTTGACCAGAGTTGACCTAGATTGACTTAGACTCATATAGATTGCATTATAATTTCAATTACCATATAAATTGAACTCTTTATAACATGTATTGTTGTAACTAGGACTTTGTGACTCCAGTTGGCCATCTTTTCATATCAGCTGTTCAGGGTATCAGGCGAGTACATTCTCTGACCATTTTATACTTGTTAGGATTTATATTCTGGCTCTAGATTAATTTACTTGATGCTGACACGATATCATCACGATTGGTACTATATGGATCTTTTCATGGGATGTTATCCCCCTTAGCGGGTGCATCGGATATTTCATGTCATGTGTTTCATGTACATTATGTATTCCTTGCTCTTACGTTATTCATGTACTCTCATGTTCTCTCGTGTGCTTTCATGTACGCTCATGTACTTTCATGTGCTCTCATGTACGTTCATGTTTCCTTATGTGCTTCGTGTGTAACCAAAACATCATGTTCATAACGTAACTTGACTGGATCCTTGTGTATTGATTGTGGGTAGGGGTGAGTAAAAATGGTCATGTGATTTATCCATCATGTTCACTCTGTTACTTTTCAAGTGTTATCATGTACAACACAGCCTTCTTGGCTGGTGTCCCTCATGTTCACCCATGTATATCATATTCAACCCAAGCAATTTACATGCCATCTCGTACTCTAAATCACTAGTCACTTACAGTTCTTACTTATCATGTATATATTTCCAGTTATCAAATATCTCTCCTATTTTCATGTACATCTTCTTATAGCATTTTATGTATCTTACTCTATTGCTTGCTTTATATTTTCTGTCATGATATGAACTGCGTGAGATGTACTGTGCTCGTTCCTGTCCTGACTGGACCTGTTAAAAATATTATAGGTAACATAGAGATTCACAGCTAGCCTAGAGGACCAGTAGAGCTTGGAGTAGATTGCTAGTTTATGGTTTAGTTTTCTCTGTTGGAACTTGTATTGTAATAAGTGGAGATTTGAGTTGTATTTGGGATTGTTTGAGATATTATTATTTTAGAAGTTTATTTAAGTTGTTTCTTTGAGTTTAGTATAGACTTTTGTGTTATCCTATCGTGCTTAGACTGTGATTGAGTGATATCATATCTTGTACTTGTCCTC
Organism: Iris pallida; assembly: GCA_029216955.1. NCBI lineage: Eukaryota > Viridiplantae > Streptophyta > Magnoliopsida > Asparagales > Iridaceae > Iris > Iris pallida. The sequence goes on along the minus strand of JANAVB010040016.1, from coordinate 948,644 downwards.
CGTTTGGAGTTGAGATTTATGACAGGTACATTATATAATTGTGTGAGTTGTTGATTAGATAGTGACCTAGGACAGTGTTCTACCGCCGACAATGCGGCGTAGGCTGGACATACCCACTTTTCGTACCCCTACACTGGTTGTGGGTCATGACACTAATGAATTTTGTCCTAAGGATGAGTTCGCTCTTCCGATCACTGATGTCATGATCGACAACACTCGTGGGTTCGAGCGGATGTCTTTTATGGACGGATTGTTCGGATATAATCAAATCAGGATGAACTCCGAAGATGAAAAACACACATCTTTCCACACACTTTTAGGAGTCAACTATTATACAGTTATGCCATTTAGCCTCAAGAAAGTTGGTGCCACCTATCAGCGGGCTATGAGTACTATTTTTCGTAAAAATTTACGAAAGACAGTCGAATACTATGTCGACGATATTGTTGTCAAAAGTCGTCTAAAGGAAGATCACATCCAAGACTTAAGAAATATATTCGATCTAATGCGCCGGCATCAACTCAAGATGAATCCCACCAAGTCATTACTGGGAGTCTCTAGTAGCAAATTCCTCAGATTCGTTATTACCTCTAAAGGTATACACGTTGAACCCCGAGAAAGTTAAAGCTATTCAAGAGATGCGTCCTCCATGCAACCTAAAAGAGCTACGAATATTCCAGGGTCAGCTTGCATACATCAGGAGATTCATCTCAAATCTCTCTGGTCGATGTTGACCGTTCACTTATTTAATGAAGAAAGGTGTGTCTTTCGTTTGGACTAAAGAATGTCAGCGAGCATTCGAAGACACAAAGCGATACTTGATGAACCCTCCAGTCCTAGTACCGCTAGTCACAGGAGTACCCTTCTTGATGTATGTTTGAGCAATGGACCATTCTTTAGGTGCTCTCCTTGCTTAAAAAATAAAGAAGGTCATAAGCAAGCTATCTATTATCTCAATCGCAGAATGATCGGTGCTAAGCATCGATATAGCCTGGTAGAAAAAGAATGTCTAGCCTTGATGTTTGCCGTCCATAAGATACGACATTACATCATGGGCCAGACCATTCATGTCATCTCTAGAGCTAACCCTCTACGAGTATTGATGAAGAAGCCTAGTACACTCAATTCTAGACTTACTACTTAGGCTATCTTGTTGGCACAATATGACATGGTCTACATCCCGTAAAAGTCTGTTAAGGGTCAAGCTTTAGCTGACTTATTGGCTGCTCATCCAATACCTGAGACTTCTAAACTTTATGACAAAATCCCAGATGAAACTCTGGAATCTAACATGATTTTAGTAGAAGTTCTTGTCTAGCGTCTATTCTTCGACGGTGCGTCTAGACTTGGACCTAACAGTACCATTATCGTGGGAGTTAGGATTGTCCTTGTATCACCGGAGGGATTAGTCATCCAAAGAGCTTATTCCTTAGATGAGTCATACTCCAACAATGTGGCTGAATATAACGCTCTATTCATTGGTCTCCATTTGGCTAAACAGTTGGATATCGAATATGGAGACTCTAAGCTGATCGTCAATCAGGTTCGAGGCCGTATGGAGTTCGTCATCAAGACCTCGTTCCATATCATAAAGCAGCAGTCAGACTGGCAACCTCGCTCAAAGGCTTCTTCATTGAACATGTACATTGAGCATGCAATACAGAGCCTGATGCACTTGCTAATCTTGTAAGAGTATTAGCAATTCCAGTAAGAAGACATCAAATAATCGTCATCACTAACAGAGAATTATTTTGCATCGAGAATAACTTGAATATTGAATTCAGCAATTCAACCAAAGTTTGTACCAATAGTGAAGACTAGAGGGCTCCTTCCATTGACTTCGTGGTATATGACATGTTATCCAAAGATCCCAAGAAAGCCATGATAATCTGTCGACGATCGCTTCAGTTTTATTACAATAACACCTCCAGAAAACTCTATCGGCAAATATTTGACGGTTTGCTCCTACGTTGTCTTGCGGGAGATGAAGCAAAATAAATACTACGTGAAGCTCACGATGGTGTCTATAGTATACATCATCCTGGTCGTAAGCTACAGGATCGTATTTGACGTATGGGTTATTATTGGCCCACTATGGTATCAGATACAATTAAATATGCAAGGAAATACTGAGCATGTCAAATCCTTACAGACTTTATCTACCAACCATCAGAATTCCTGCATCCAATCGCGACATCATGGCCCTTTAAAACTTGGGGCATGGATGTAATTGGCCCCATCAACCCACCATCATCTAGAGGACATTGGTTAATATTAGCTATAATCGACTATTTTCGAAAGTGGGCAGAAGCTATACCATCGACTGAAGTCAAAACCAGCAGTGTGATCAGCTTCATCAAACATCATGTGATCTATTGATTCGGCATCCTCTGACGAATCATCTATGATAATGGACCTCAATTCATCAGTCAGAAGTTAACTCGATTCTGTGAGGACAACAGGATCAACAATGTTGCTTCTACAGCCTACAATCTCGCAGCTAATGGTTTGACGGAAGCATTCAACAAAACAATCATCAAGCTTCTCAAGAAGTTCATTTCTGCCAACAAATGTAACTGGAGTAAAAATCTTAGAGAATATCTATGGGCCTATCGTACTAAAGTACGTACCTCGACAGGCTGACCATTCTCCTTGGTTTACTGATGTGAAGCTACCCTGCCGTTGGAAATCCAAATTCCTTCACAAAGGATTACAATTGCCAATAAACTCACAACAGAAAATAATAATCGATTTTGAATTCAGGAGATTGAAGCACTTGACGAGAAGCAGCTATTAGCATAACAGCATATCGAGCTATATCAAGCCCGTATCTCAAAAGCCTTCAACCGTAAAGTCAGAGTACGAGTTTTTAAAAAAGCTGAACTAGTCCTTACTGTTAGACGTCCTATGACTATCACACACATGAGTAAGGGCAAGTTCAAACCAAAGTGGGAAGGTCCCAACGTTGTAAGGAAAGTTTTCTCAAACGGAGCTTATCAACTGACCGCGATGGATAGCAGAGTCGCTATGATGCCAATCAACACAAATTCCTAAAAAAATACCATATTTGAAGAGTGTATACTACATCTTTTGAATATTATACATGCCTCAAATCTTCGAGTTGTTATCTTTTATTTACTCTTTCGTAAATAAATCCACAAATAATAAATCCTCAAAAAAATCCCCAGTGGAGTCTATCTAGATCATGTCACATTATCACAAACATCATCTTTTGGAACCCAGTTGTTTTAAAAGATATCCTATTTTTGAGTCCCAGTTGGCCTAAGGATAATTAATAGATAACGAATTCACGTCCATATTACCTCTGAATTCTACTATCTACATCAACGACTTGTCACGTCACATTACCTCTGATAATGTCGTCCCAGAAATAATAATATCTCAAAATTATATTCTATCACGTCCACATTACCTCTGAATAGATATAATGAGTATTGTTGTTTTCAATAGATATGTTATGTCTTGTACCCCTAAACATATTCCCTAATCTTATCTATTGGTTGTATCACAAATAGATACATAATAAGTAATTAAACCATAAAACAACATCATTTCTCATCCAATATATCATGCCATTAAAAAAATCACACTTCATCAAAATGTTCAAAGCAAAAAGTTATTACATTAAAATAATTTTATCTTGAAGGCTGGGTGATAAGGTCAATGATTAGGTTCCTCAGAGCTTCAGCTCGCTCCATCCTGGAGTCAATCACCCTTTTTTTTGGCTAGGTCTCTCCTGTTCTCTGGCTGCAAAGGTTGCAACGATGTGACTTGAAGTTCTATATCCGCGCCCCGAATACAGACAAAGTCAATCCATTGCCTAGTTAGATCATCTAAGTGACTTGAGGCAACTTGAGATAGCTCAAGCACTTCTTCTTCATGCTTCCTATCTGTCACGATCGTCTCCCGCAGTTTGGCCATTTCATGTTCAAGCTCTTGAAGACGAACTTGATTCTCAGTTATCTTTTTTTCTTTTTCCTCAGCTTCAACATTTTAGAGGCTAATAGAGAAGGTAATCTCAGCAATGATTGACTCCATTTCTTCAGACTGAAATATGAAGACCACCACAGAACTGTCTAAGGGCTTCACACTCAGCATCTACTAGCCTCTGGATGTTGCCTCTCGTCAAGTTTTGATAAGATTTTATAGGATCTTTGAGATCATTCAAGATATGATCCAAGAAGTCGGCTCTTTCCAGGTCGTCATTATTGCGTATGGCTTCAATCGCAAAATGAGCAGTTATCTTCAATAAGTTGAAAGGCTGACCTCTCTCCATAGCCATTTGTACAAGAGTGCCCAAAGAAATATAAAAGGCATTTGTATATGTTTTGACGATGCTATTATTCATTGCCAAAAGACCAGAAGTATCTACTTCAGTGAGGACTTTCCTTTCTATAGAAGAGAGGGGAATTACAGATTGTGTACCGGAGGATTTTGGCACAGTCATCTGTGAAGAACTCCCTTCCATTGTTCCCCTATCTAAGGGAGCCATTGTTGAGCTGAGACTGAAAGCCACAGAAGTCAACGGGGCTGCAACGATAGTCCCTACGGGACCCCCTATGATTAAAAAAGTATAATCGTTATATCATAACAAATAATATCAAAGCAGCAATAATGAATAAAAGTCAACAATTTACTTGAGCCCGGCGGCACATATGGGATCTCACGAGGCAGATCTTGGTCTGTGAGAAGTCTCGTCATGGTATTCTCGGACACGGCCGCCTGACTGCTTCTAGCCTTTGAGCCTCATGACCTGAAACGACTGCTTCCATCCCCTGATTCTGCCTGGCCAATTGGGGATGCCACTTCTGTTCCCCCTATCTCAAAAATATATTCAATCTGGGTCCGAATCCCTTCCGTATCAGTTATGGGATTCTTATCAATCCCAATATTTTTAAGGTTTTTAGCCTGATTTTCACCATCTTCTTTGTTATCATCAAGGTTTTCATTATCATTTTTCATCACCTGGGCTTTCATTGCCCTTAATATCAACATTTGAGTTCTCATCACCCGGTGGGTCAATGAGACTCTGATTACCATGTTTTGGGCTTTGATGCCCTTTATCATCAGTAGGGTGCTCTTCACCCTCACCAGTGGTGTGGCCCTCTTTGGCCGTTAAGTCTTGATCATTTAAGACCTTTATGGGATCTTGATTAACTCTAACTTTATTAAGATCAGAAGTGACATCTGTAGGGTCTTCTTCGACAAAATCATCACCGAGATCACAGCGATCAAGAGCCTCTATTATTTATTGATCTTCTCGAGAGTGGGTAGGAGTCTGGACTGCAAAAGGAGCTACAACATCGGGAATCAAGTCGATTGAAGGCAGTACCTTCTTAGGAATTATGGTCTCCAGAACCTCGATAGTTAGGGATGGCAGCATCACTCCTGCTGTAACTAATACAGTTATGGGAATGGTGATCTTTATAGCCGTTGGCTCTGAGGGAAGAACCAAAGGAGTATTCGCTGTGAAGGCTGGAGCTAGAATATTGATTAATAAAAAAAGGTCAACATTAATATTTTACTAAATTATGATCACACTAAAAAAGTAAAAATATTACCTTGCGAAGGCAGCAGATCCTGTGATGGTAGCGACGGATTGGGTTGACTTGAAAGCTCCTCCGACATTGAAGTAATTGGTGAAGCTACAGTTTCTTGTTGCACCACTCGAGTCACCAATAATTTTCTTCTTGTCTTACATTGAAGATGTACCGGAGGTGATTCTTCAGTTTCAACATGATTACCTTGCACAATCAGCCCCTACTTGTCTCTTCATCGAAAATTCTACTGTCTTTTGGAATCAAAGAAGGAGTTGCCTCTCTTCCTCCAGGAGAGAATCCCGTTTTCATTTACCTTATTTGGGACCTTGCCGTCCTAGTCGTAGGCTGCTCAGCAAGAACTACTATTATTTTCTTCTTCCTTCCGCGACCCTTAGGGGGGGAAGGGAGTTCATCTGGTTGTGATTGAGTAGATGATTCTCCAGTTTTCTGTCTTTTACCAGGCCCCTTCGCGGGAGACTTCTCCTTTCGCTTCTTAAGTAAGATATTCAGTGGATCGTTCATTTCATCGAGAAGGCCAATAAGAATAGCCTCTAAGGGCTCATCAACAGTGTCATAATCCTCTGCATCGCTGAATTCTCGTATAGTGTTGGTCCCTGTTCTTGCCCGTTTGGTGCTTACAAAACTATCAGCCATGTTAAAACCTTCGAAGAAAGTATTAGCTGAAGTATAGAAATTCGATTATGTATACAACATACGCAGACCTGCTGCAAGGGTAACAGAGGGCATTATAAATATAGCCTTGGTACCCCTTGCACTGTAGTACCTCTGGGTTTTGGTGCCATCTATCAAATAACATTGGCTTTTAAGCAGGTGGTGGCATTGCCAACATGTATCTGATCATAGCCGAACTGTCGAGTGAATTGGCTTGGTAAATATGGCTCTGGATAGCATTCACCCTCGAATCGATGTACTAGGTGGGAGGGCTGGATCATCTTTAGCCACGTAAAAGCAGGTGGAGTTAGACGGAGGGCCATAGATTCTAAGTCCATGAGTTGAGCTGGAAGATTTTTGCATCCCAGAGGAGGAAGGACACAGTGGAATCTCCATCCGGAACCCATGTTCAAAGCCCTTCTACACTCTGAAAGGCTGTTTATGTTCCATCAAGTGGTGGCCTAATGCATGATAAAGTCTCCTTCTACAGTACCCAAAGTCGGATCCATCAGACTGGGATGATGCAACAGCAGCCAACCGAACAGATAAGTATATGGCATCTTAGTACGAGGGAAGGCATCTCGAGTACTGGGATCATTCATTATGTTGTCTACAAAAGAACGCAGACCTGCGTTCAATCGGCAAGTCATCGCAGAAAGAATGTCCATCTTATAACCAAATACTTGAGACATTGGTCTACTACCTTGCCTGAGGTAACTCTCATTGGGAGCACCGGCAGTAAATGGATGCCAATCTTCATTCAATATATTATCAATATATTTGGATTTTTCTATCAACTTCTCAATAGTACTGCGGTCAAGTGGTTTGAAAAAACAAGGTTCACAAGCTTGATTCTCATTTATCTTTTCTTCATGAATGTGGTCCAAAAATAAATACGACAACCATTTAGTCATATAACATGTCCCTTTTGCGGAACTATGATAATAGATGGTACAAATCACAAAGTGGCATAAAATCTCTTCGAAGACGGCTACCATCTTTGGGTTCTCTTTGGCTAAAGCATTCAACTCCTCATTTGTCGGTATATATTCCTCGTACGGGTTTTCACCCATTGGCAGATGAGAAAGATATTGCATTTTATGAAGCGCGAAGACAATCTCTCCATGATGAGTCATGAAAGTGCGGGTTCTGTCGTTATACCGTTCTACCAAGGCCAAAAATATACTAGGATTGGGACGGATTCTAGAAGTAGTCCAGATTAGATCGTAAAGTTCTAGTTCAAGAAGCTTGTCTCTAAAGTTATCTAAAGCCAAGACTGCAACACAGTTCCAACGTTTCTTCTCTAGATTCATTAAGCCTGTCAACTGCATGCTCTGATCTGGATATTTTCCCTCATCCTTAGCAAATATATTTGTGAAAAAAGGTATTCTGATGGGAATCAGCAAGGATGAATAGCATGCGACTGGGTTTTAAGCCTCTTAAGTGGGAACTATATCTCTTCGAAGAACTGTAGAACATATCCTTATTCTAAGGACCCAATTTATGGCATATTCTTCCAACTCTGGCTTGTTGGATTGGAGTCAAGTCCCATGCCATCCGTCGAGGATAACTAGAATGGGCATATTGAGATAGAGATAAGTGTCTCGACATCTCTCTGAGATATATCAATCTGTCTCTACTCTGATAAATTTTGCTCTCTCGCTTTGATTTGGGCTGAGCCATTTTTTTGATAGCGTCACCAGACAAGAAATCTGGTTTCTTATGGGAAACCTGATCCACACTTACAAGGGGTTCACCATTCAACAAGCATAGTAAAGTTCTATCCTCTTGAGACGTTAACATTGCCCTTCTGGAGTCGAAAAGATCATATTGAGGAAATAAGATGTGGAACAAATCCTTTTGATATTCTGGTACTCGAAAGGCTGAAGCAAGTATCTCAGCATTTGGGTCTTCTCTGAGATCAACTATAAAAGAAGAAGCAAAGTTTATTTTCAAGGAAAGATTATAGAATCTACACAAAGAAATCTCTAAATTGAGCAACTAATACAACATTGCACAAGTTCAAATTGTGCGAGTTCAAAATTGCGTGAGCTCAAATTATGCGAGTTCTATTTTTGCGCGTGCTTGCTTTTCGCACAAAACACAATTTGTAAAAACAAAAAGTGTGTGATGTGATATGATTTGGCCAACGCTCTAAAAAGAGGTGGCACTGGTTGAAGATTGCACAGGGTTAACTAGAGCTCTAAAAAGAGATGGTCGATACTGGCATGTTGTACTGATAGTGCCAAAATAGATTATTCCAGTTTATTCTCCAGCGATCACCTTCGAGTGGTAGGTTTGCATATGACGAGATTACTACTGGCATGTTGCGCTGAGGCGCCCTTAGTAGTGATGCATATGACGAGGTCCCGGTGACGCCTTACCTTTGTCGGCGGTTGATTTCTTCGGTGCCATTAACGGTGGTCGGAGAATTTCTTCAAGTCGGAAAGAAGAAGACAAAGGGTTTAGAAGAAAAGAACTTTCCAGTAAAAATTAATTTTCTCTCTCTTGACGGCTATTTATAGTTTAAAGCCTCTACAGCAGTTGGCACAACCTACGCACAAAAAACTCGAGGTCAGTTACAATATTGTCACGCGCCATTTATGCCGATCACATCTAATTCAAAGTATTTTAAAATTTTGAAATCTTTCAAATTTGAAAACTTTGAAGGGGGTCTTGTAAAAGCTCAGAAATGATTAGGCGCAACTCATAAAATCGTGCCAGGATCCAAAAAGGTCCTGGCCATTAGGTTGCGCGAATACTTAGGTGGTGCCAACTTTTAGGGTGCTCGAGTACCACATGGCAAATTTTTTCGAGAAGCTAGAACAGTCATCATGATTACTGATAACCCGTCAAAAAATCCCTTTGAATGCCAAGAAACGCGGCACTCGAGGAGACCGTGTCAGCCTTTGCAATAAATTCTAACAGCTAGCTCGCACTAGTTATCATTTGGCATGGGGTAATTAATGATCATAGAACTGACATATTGAGTAAAGGGCGACAGTTATCAAGTTGTGCCTAGCGCCACCTATCAAATGGGCGCCACTTAGTTAATTTTCATCCAGACGTCAGATGACATAGCGCACATGCCACTAATCTCGAAGAACATGTCTACTATACTGCCCACAACCATGCGCATATCTCTCACAGAATGCCATGTGTCTCTAGCAGTTCAAGTAACCGTTCACACAAATGAGTGAATAGCGTGCCAAATGCAGTGTGCGCCACTCAAGATAACTACTTGATAGTTATTTCAAAACTAAATAAATAGAGTTCCAAATCAGTTCTAAGGCATCACTAATGGTCATAATCTCCTGACAAGGTGCTGTCGCATTCTTAGCGGCTCGTGTCTTCGATATCATATCGTCCAAGGGATAAAGTGATCATCTTCAAATCAGATTCCTACAGTTATACTTCCCCAGAATTAAATTGTACTCCTGTACTTTCTTTTTCTTAGTTTGTAAACTAGTTTTCTTGTAAAACTTTTGTTCTTGTAAACAGCTGTTGTGTGAATGGGTTTAGGTACAAGTCAACAAATGCTCCGATCAGATAGAACTTTTCGGATCTTGAATCGACAAAAAATAGTTATTTGTGTATCAGATCTACAAACTACAAAGATGTCGATCTAGGTAATGATTTCTATGGCGTCTTATGGAAGATTGTGGAGTTGAAATATAACTAGGCATAGAGTCGGCTAAGATCGTGTTGTTCAAGTATGATTGGTTCGATCTGATCCAAGATCAAGGTTGGAAAATTGACAAGCATGGTCTTGTGGATATTAACTAATGGCATCGATATCAAGGATACAAACCATTTTTCCTAGCAAGTCAGGCTCAACTCGTTTACTTTACTACTTATCCTAGACAAGGAACAACTAGAATAGAATGGTAGGTAGTATGCAAGACTAAAGCCAGAAATACCTACGATGTTGGCGAAATAGCTTATCAGGCGGACGAGCTACCTCTCGTAACAAATATAGTTGACGTGGACACAAAAAAAGTTCTATATTACATGTTTAATCGTGTAGAAGAGGTAGAAGTATCCGAAGAAGAAAATGAAGTAGATAAAAGCGAAGATGAGGAGGAAGAGGAAGATGAGGACACGGAGAACAAAGAAGATAAATTTTTAGAATATGATTAAAAATAAAATAAAATGTAAAATATGTTTAACCACTAATTTATCTCCATGTAACAACTATTTAGACTTGTGAAATGTACTATCATTTTGCTTAACCCCTAATTAATCTCTATGTTTCTATCAATCTTACCAGATGGCACCCATGACCCAAGCACGTCACTTGAGAGAGGCACAGATGACTGTTGAAGAGGAAATTGTACCTCCTGCTGTCGAGGAGGAAGTGCTGCCTCTTCTTGCTGAGGAGGTGATACCTAAAGCAAAGATCAAGGTTAAGGAAGAAGTGCTACCTCTTACTATTAAGATGGAAGTGATTCCTAAAGCCAAGATCGCTATGAAGGAGAAAGTGACACCAGAAGACAGTGGCACCGGGAGTTCCAGTCATTCAGCTCCTATAGTTGATCTTGATCACTTGAACCCTTCTTATGCGCAGTGGCTGAGGGACTGGTATCTACCCCTGCATAGAGGGTAGAGTTATATATGATATGACTTTTGACCGTATTTGTCCCCAGTAGACTTATTTCTGGAATAGACTTGGATGTTTTATACAACTCTGGATTTTTTTTTGTTATTTTCTAGACTTGGTTATTATCTATACTTGGATGTTTTTGGACTACTTTATTGTTATTATCTAGACTTAGCTATTATCTAGACTTTGATGTTTCTGGATGCTATTATCTAGACTTAGTTATTATCTAAAAATTCAACAAAGAGTTGTTTCGATTCTATTTTTTTATAAATTTTGATATGTTAAATGCATGCAGATTTGATTTAGAATATGTATTATATTTCTTGTATATATCTATTTTTTCCAGGTATGGCAGGACGAAGAGGATCGTACCTCGGAGCATCCCGTGCCGTTAAAGGTTCCACCTGTGGATGGAGTGCTACTCCGTTATTAGATGTTCCGGACCCTCGTCTCCTAGTACTCTAGTGCACCGAGTCACAACTTCGACTGCGTCGGCGGTACGTGGCAGTACTCCTGGGATGGGCAGTTTCAGGCCTGAGACTACCCCATCCAGCATTCTGAATGCTGACAGCACTATAGAGACAGAGGAGGTCGCACCTACTCCGTCTCCTTATGATCTGAGCAATCCCCTATGCGGCCCTCCGGACGAGACGATGATGGAGATTTGGTCGAATTGGCCTACAAAGTAAGTTAATTAGTTAACATTAATTTATACATATATCTATATATTTATGAATATAATTATCGTTGTGTAGATATCGTTCCTCGTCAGTTCAGAGGGCATTAGGGCTATTTCTGAGGTCCAACTACGGTGGCCCTTGGATCAACTATTCAGATGCCTCGGACTAGAGGAAGGCATTCTGGTTTCCCCACTTCAAGGCAACTAAAGTTTATTGTTTATAGTATAAATCATCTTTTATGCATATTATATAACTAACTAATTTAATTCTTGTGGAAAATATATTTTTATCCACCACACCGAGGTGAGATGATCGAGAAGTAATTTTCTACCGTTGCCGTCAAGTTGATTCGGGATGCGATCGACGACCAGAAGGCTCGAGCGTGCTCCGGAAGACCGATCCAAGGTTGAATCATGCCCGAGCAGTGGTCTACAATAAGGACTAGATTCGACGATCCTAGGTACAAGGACGGTCAAAGAAGGCGAAGGCAGCTAGGATGAGGGTAGAAAAGTGGTGTGGTGGCTCGATTCCCATGTTGGAACATTTTTGTCGTCTGGTATACATTTTACAATAATATATTATTTTAATAAATGAAAGAATAAAATGTTTAATTTCAATAACAAACAAATTATTATAACAGATAATAAGGGGTGAGGATGCCAACAGGGTGACCGTCTTCCTGGCTACCAACAAAAAGATGAAAAGCTCATTGATAATAGGGCCACGTAGGGCTATGTAAGTATTACTTTACGTGCCACTAACTTTAGTATAACTGAAGAAATATGCAATATATATCCAAAGACGGGAACAACTAGGTTGGTAGTAAATATTATTCTTATTGAGATGTGTACTTTTCTAGGATGAGTATCTTATGCTAGAGCGTGAGAGTGCACCTATGGAGGAAGGGGCTGGTACTTCCTCACAGCCCCCTCCGGCTAGTTCATTGGGCGAGCTAGGGATGACCGCCGTTGGTGGTCTTCAGAGGGGTATGTACTACAGTACAGGATTCTATGGCACCTTTGTGGCGACACAGTCATCCAGGGCCCCCTCTGGCAGTATGTATTCCCCACAGCCCTCACAGGAGTCGGCTCGAGTGGAGGAACTGCATCACCAGGTTACTAAGCAGCATAACGAGCTGTTACGAAGGATTACAGAGAAGCTCCAGAAGGACGATGTGGCACTCACCGCACGATTTGATATGCTAGAGCACACCATTGGAAAGATGAGCGAAAGGATGGATCGTGCCATTCAGAAAGTACTGGAGAGGACGAAGCATACCGTTCAGGTGGTGTAGGGGTCGCAGGTGGCCATGGGGGATCAGCTTTCGAGATTGGCAGCTATTATGGATTCTACCAACTATAGTCTACAAGCCATGGAGCAGACGCTTCCTGATCGTGTGTCGGCATCCACACCGACTATAGTTGTTCCACTGCCTCCTCCTCTTGCTATTGATGATTCGTCATCGATGATGCTAACATCATTGCAGTATAGGTTCATGTTGTCCCAGATGCAGGGCCGTAGTCCTCATTCTCCTGACCAGGCATAGTCCATTATTAGACTTATTTTCATGTGTTATGTTGTTGTTTGCTAACCCTTTGTTGGGTCTTTATATATTTATTTTATACATTTAGTGACAGTTTAAGTTATGTTAAACCATTTTTGAAACATTATCGAACAAACTCTTTTTATAGACATTTTATAGTGGATTCGTTACCACCCGGCTGTTTCATGTCTTTTTTATCGTTGGATTCTATTTGGTTGATTATTGGTATTGTCTTTTCATTATTTGTCTCTATATTAGTTTATCGGTGTTGAGTGTTCCACCGAAGTTGTCGGTGAACCCAAAAAATTCTACGAAGGGTTGCTCCGGGTCTATTATTTATAAACTATCATTTAAAATATAGGTAGGTTCTAGATGGAAAAGCAAAAAGAATCCTGATCATTTTTATTTTTTGGGAAATTTAGCGACACATAGCGACGTTTACCGATGACTAGCGACGCATTTATACGTCGCTAACTTGTACTAGGACGTCGCTAAATTTAAAAAAATGTAATAGACAGTCGCTAGGCGTCGCTAAACTACTGACATAACAAACCCGCTATCTAAGCAAAGAAGTCTACTAACGTCGCAAATTACGTCGCTAATCATGTATCAGAACGTTACTAACCTGTATCTTAGACGTCATTGACAGTCGCCAGACGTCGCTAATATCATGACATGGCAAACCCAAAATGTCAACAAATACGTCACTAAATGTTGCAAACACGTCGCTAACTGCAGAATTGTTAGCGATAATTAGCAACGAATATTTACGTTGCTATTTAGGAACGCCTCGTCGGCAAACGTCGCTATCCACTAAAACTAGCAACGTGATGGTGTCACAAATATACGTCGCCATGGTGACGAATAGCGACGAATCTTGTGTTAGCAACCTGGAAATATGCGACAAGGCGAGTTCGTCGCTAATTTCATCGCTAAACTAAATCAACGATATTTTTCCCCATTTAACGACATTTGTGGACGTGCTAGAGTGACTTATTTTGGTAGTGATAGGGCTATATATAGATATATAGGGAAAGAGAAAAAAAGAAAAGAAAAAATAACTTTGGAGTATTGTTCCCTGTGGGAACAGTACATCTAAAGCCTGACCCAATATAGCAGTTTTTTTATATATAAACGTGAGAGAGGGATCTCTCCAATCTCTCGAAACCTAAACTATAAACCCTAGCCGCAAGCAAACCTTATGACCACTCCCTACCTCGTCGACGACCTTCCTACCACCGCACGCTGCCGTACGAGCTGCCGGACGCCAGAAAACTTGCTTGAACGCACGTAACAGAGCACACAGCAGCAGTACAGGTACCCTTATTCATGAGAAAATTCCTATTCACCTGGTCAATCGTTTTCGAATCCATAAAATCTAATTTATAGCCTACCTAACCCCCTTTATACTCTACTAACTAGTTTAGGTTGGATCAACCTGGTCGCGAAATGTTTTTTGGTCGAAATCAGAAAAAAAAATTACGATATCTTGTCGTTAGTTTTTACTTCCATGAACCCTATTAGAAAGGCAAAATTCTGCCAAACCACAGTGAATTCTTGAAATCTAATTGACAAGATCTTTAGAGGACCTAATAAGGATGAAAACAATATTTTTACACTTTTCTAATTGATTATACAATAATATAAATCTGCAGGAAAATTGAGAAAAAAGCTATGTAAAACTGTTTGAAATTTTTAGAAAATTTTTGATACGGGGTCCATCCCGACAAACCGAGTGACTTGGTTGCAACCTGTGAGCATTAAAAGATGCATACATATGTTGCGGACATATTGGCCTTGACGGAACTCAAATTGATTGTGTGTGCACGACGAATTTGAGACATATCGGTCGAGATATTCCGTATCGGACTCTTTGCAAACTAGTCAATTACTTTGTGCATATTTGTCACCGTGTGACAAAATTTATGCCATTGGACTCATATCATTTTTCTGGTCCTGTGAGCCAAGTTTGGTCCGATTCTGATAAGGTCGATCGGAATGCTATTTTGGCAGGCTCATGATCCGACTCAACAAGCAAATTTGTGCATGGCTCATCGAAATCCAAATATAGACATGCCATTGAGTTTGTATCAAAAAACTGGACTCGTAGGTATATAATTTATTAACTTTAGAGACCATAGACTCTGGAACATTTTTCAGTATAAAAAGCGGGTCCAACGTCAAACACTATTTTGGCCCAAAATTATCATTTTATCCCGGTATCCAGAATTGGACTTATGGGTAGTCATACTTAGATATTTTTTCTTATGTCAAACACATTGGTGATGTCTGTTTCAGCATCCGGGGACAATTGTGGGAGTTAACTTTCGTGGCTCACTGATTGACTAGTTGCTTATTTGGACGTGGACGATTCTACACCAGGCAAGTATACCTTGCCTCTCTTTATAGTTTATTTACTTGCTTATATTCCTTCTATTTTTGTTACATGTCATTATTTAGTTCCTTTGGTTGATTTAGTGGATATGTGTTTCTTTATATCATGCATATTAGTTTGGTTGTCTCGTTCATATATCGTCATTGTTCATGGTTTAGCATTATAGTCCATACTAGATTTATTTGAGCATGTGTGAGTCATATCATGTCATAGGACGAGTGTGTCATAACTGAACTGCTATTTCTATTTTTGTTTATTCTCAACCTGAGAGTCCACGCAGGGGCGAGGGTTGATTGCTTCAAGCTAACCTCAGAGTCCACGCAGGGGCGAGAGTTAGTTGTTTGTTCAAACTTGAGAGACCACACAGGGGCAAGGGTTTGGTTATTCGTTGACTTCTTGCCATGTGTTTACGTAAGAACTTGGCAGCTACTACCTATTTTCTCTCTAGCAGTTCATTTATGTGTGGTTGTTCTTATATGCATGTTTCCTTGTTGCTTAGTCATTTTATGTTTATATTCTAGTTTTCTTTTGCATGTTATACTGTTAGATAGACGTGTTTTATGTATCTTGCTAGGACCTGGTGATCTCTCCAGGCTTAGTTAGAGAGGAGAATTACCCGGAGGTTTACTGTTCTAGAGTCGAGACAGGTGACGTACCTTCGCAGGAGGATGAGATAGTGCTCGAGGACTTATCTTGAGACATGTCTCTTCATTTTAGACTTGCTACTTTATTTCCTTATTTTCTTACAACATACTTATAGTAGATGATTACTTGTTTTCTTTTACTGTAGTTTCGGGATGTCTTACCCGCACAGTTATATTCCATTTACTGCTAAAAATTTTTTATTTATCATATTGGACTTTGATTACTTCTTGGACTGTTATTCTGTGTGGATGAGATTAGCTGTGTACCTGTAACTTATATTATATTCTGGATTGTTATCATGATTTACATCTTAAGCATTTCGTTAATGAGTTTGTTGTGAGGTTTGGCCCATTGGTGAAGTGTTGTTGGCATGTAACGTATTCCTGGTCCTATGTATTTTGGGACTGGGACGTTACATATTTTTATGGTGGCCCATACAGGTCTACATTAATCACTTCGATTATGTCACTATATCGACATGAGCCTACGAATAGTATAGAAAAGACCCATAGGAGCTCATCTACATACTTGATCTCCTTCCATGATTCTATTTTCGAACTCTCATTTGACTGCCTTGAATTGTATCTGGCTTGATACCTTTCCTACCAGTGAGTCTTATTTCTCATGCATATATAGAGGTTAGGAAGATGTCTCGTACTCGATACATATGCTCCATTGTTCAATTATACTATTTGTTGAACTCATGTAAGTTGGGTAGCGTGCCTCACAACCTAGCAGCCATTATCCTTATAACCCATTAATAAAATATAGTTGAATGACACTGAATATATGCTAGTATAGGAAGACAAGCTTACCTAGACTATAGAATTTTACAGGTCCACACCCCATTTGGTCAACCAAAGCCTTAGACAAGAAGGTAATAGGACAATTATAGAGGCACAAACGTCGGATAAGGCTTAGATTTTGATGAACTTGAACAACTTGTGCTTCCTTTCAAATCATAATCTGATGTACTTATATCTTAGAATATCTTAACTGATGCTGCTATTGTAGTCTAGTTTTGCAAGCTTATTCTTTTATCGAGCTTATTCAGGACATATGTTTTATTAGGGACGCCCACTAACATATTGTCTAATTAGAATCAGTGTATTATGGTCTAATCAACTATAGTACATGGATTGAGATATAGTTGACTTAGCTTATTAGACCTATATTTTCCTCTAGACTGGTCTGAACATATCACACTGGTTACATAATTGTACTGATACGAGCCTGCAAATAGGAATCTACCAAAATAGGATCTCATCCAGAACTGTTTGACAACTCTCTTTTAAACTATTCAATCGTCTTTGAAACCCCATATTTGTATTCGATCACGTCCTCCTTGAACTCTTTATTGTCTTATGCCTTCACTTATTTTGGAAAGACAAACCCTTATACTTGAGGAAGGATATCTACGTGGATCACTTCCCGACTAGACGACACAAATTGTGTAAGCTAGACAACATGTAGGAGCACAACGACCAGGAGATGCATTTGCCATGATAGTTGAAGCCGGAGTTGCAATCCAAGAAGCAATTGAAGGTAACAACTTACAATTTTGTGATAAGGATACTGAGTGGAATATTAGTTTAAGCTTGCTTGTTACATATTTGATTACGAACAACCATAAGAACATAGCACACCTTAGGGATATCTTAGAACCATTGACATATTTTTCTTTTGCCATAGTGAGTGATTTTAATTTCGAGGACGAATTTCTTTTAATCTGGGTAGAATGTAAACCCCCAAAAAAATTTAAAATAATTTTTTATATTTATTTTATTTAAATAGTGATTTTTTAAATTTTGTAAATATTTTTATTTAAATAGTTATTAATATAAATGGCCTTAATCATGGTTAAGATTTGGAGTGCAATATAACCAAGTATTTGGGCACAGATAGTGTGGTCACATGCTTTTACCAGTGTATTAGTAATGCTAGGTAAGGCCTAGCCATAGCAGTGTCCCAACCAGAAAAATTAGTCAAAGTTGTGAATTAACCCCTATAGACGATTTAATTATTTATTAATTAGATTATTGACATTTTTAGGAGACCTGATTGTGCCAAACTAGTCAAACTGGACCCTAACCGAACCCAAGCCCATGTAGAGATGTTATTTGTGCAAAGACGTCGATGTAGACGTATTTTATGTATATGAATATATCATATTTTATTTTTGGGATTGACAATTTTTTTTAATATTTGTTATATGTACCATATAAGTATTATTAATATTTATACAACATTTTGAATATCTGCACGATTTTCGGTGTTATTTTTGTTAGTATTATTATTGTTATTACATAATATCGATTGGTTATTTGTTAATTTATTAGTAAATGAATTTATATATATATGTACATATGTCTATAAATAGACCCTACACTAGAAAAATATAATATTAAGATTTTTTTTAGATTTTATAGATTATTATTATATATAAGATATATATGCATATATAGATATAATATATAGGGCTATATATAGATATATAGGAAAAGAGAAACAAAAGAGAGAAAAAAGAAAAGAAAAACTTTGGAGTATTGTTCCCTACGGGAACAGTACATCCAAAGCCCAACCCAATATAGCAGTTTGCTATATATAAACGTGAGAAAGGGATCTCTCCAATCTCTCGAAACCTAAACTATAAATCCGAGCCCCAAGCAAACCTCACGACCACCCCCACCTCGCCGACGACCTTTCTGCCACCGTGCGCCACCGTACGAGCCGTCGGACGCCAACAAACTCGCCTGAACGCGCGTAACAGAGCACACATTAGTAGTGCATGTACCCTATTCACGAGTAAATTTCTATTCACCTGGTTAGTTATTTTTGAAACTGTAAAATTCTACATGTAGCCTACCGAACCCCCTTTAAACTATACTAACTAGTTTGGGTTGGATCGATCTGGTCGCGACGAAAAATTTGGTCGAAATCAAAAGAAAAAAAAAATCACGATCTCTTATCGTCAATTTTTAATTCCATGAACCCTATAAGGAAGGCAAAATTCTGCCAAACCAAAGTGAAATCTTGAAATCTAATTGAAGAGATTTCTAGGGGACCTAATTAGGATGAAAACCCTATTATTCTTTTTTCTCTAGTTGAATATAAAGTAATATAAATCAGCAGGAAAATCGAGAAAAAAACTATGTAAAACTGTTTGAAATTTTTAGAAAATTCCCGATACGGGGTCCGTCCTGACAAACCTGGTAACTTGATCACAACTCGTGAGCATCAAAAGACGCGTACGGATGTTGCGGACATTTAGGCTTTGACGGAACTCGAATTGGTTGAGTATGCACCACGAATTTGAGGCGTATCGGTCGAGATACCCCGTTTCGATCTCTTTGTAAACTAGTCAATTACTTTGTGTACGTTCATCACCTCATGACTAAACTTGTTCCGTTGGACTCATATCATTTTTCTGGTCATATGAGCCAAGTTTGGTCCGATTCTGGAAAGGTCGACCAGAACGCTATTTTGACGGGCCCACGATCCGATTCAACGAGCAAATTTGTGCACGGCTCATCGAAATCCAAATTTGGACATGATATTGAGTTCGTATCGAAAAACTAGACTCATAGGTATATAATTTACCATAGGCTCTAGCAATTTTTTTGGTGTAAAGCGGGTCCAACGGCATATATTATTTTGGCCCAAAATTATCGTTTTACCCCTGTGTCCAGAATTGGACTTATGGGTAGTCAATCTTAGACATTTTTCTTATGCCAAACACGTTGGTGATATATATTTCAGCATCCATGGACAATTACGGGAGTTGACTTTCGTGGCTCACTGATTGACTAGTTGCTTATTTGGACGTGGACGATTCTACACCAGGTAAGTATACATTGCCTCGCTTTACAGTTTATTTACATGCTTATATTTCTTCTCCTTTTGTTACATGTCATCATTTAGTTCCTTTGGTTGATTTGGTGGATATGTGTTTCTTCATACTATGTATATTTGTTCAGTTGTCTCATTCATATATCGCCATTGTTCATGGTTTGACATTGTAGTCCATACTAGATTTATTTGACCATGTACCTTGACTGAGTCATACTATGTCATAGGACGAGTGCGTCATAACTGAACTGATATTTCTATTTTTGTTTATTCTCAACCTAAGAGTCCATGCATGTGCGAGGGTTGATTGCTTGAAGCTAACATGAGAGTCTATGCAGGGGCGAGGGTTAGTTGTTGGTTCAAACCTGAGAGTCCATGCAAGGGTGAGGGTTTAGTTATTCGTTGACAGCATCACAGCTTATGCCGCAGAAACAGCATAGAACGATGTCTAGGTCTACTTTCTGACAAAAATTATAATATCAAAATCTGTCGAGATGGTCAACTCCAAACGGAGAACAAGCAATGACAATATAATATACTCAATCACAATATTATAAGAAAGATAGAAGATACGGAAAAAGTAAAGACAACAAGATATGAAAATATCCAGAAAATCCAATGCAGAAATAATACAAGTCCAGAGTCTCAGAGTCAACTATCTCTAACACAAATTCTAGAACAATAACATGCCAAAGTGTTATATGGAGACAAAGTCCAGTACAAGTCTAATCTAGCTGAGCTACCACTAGTGCTTCATCGGCTGAAACTAACTCCTGCTGGATTAGAATCTCCCGGTCTACACCCACTACGTCATGAGGACCATAGTAGGTAGGACACTCGTCCTCGCCATCATTCGTAAAATTTTGTCAACATATCCAATCAAAATAGAATGAGCACAATCTCTAATAACAGTTCTAGTTAGACGATAAAGAATATGTAGCAGTAAATAGAGAGAATTTACATGTGAAATAGGAAGTACATGAAAGTAACATGGCAAAGTTAAAGCTGTAAGCTATAGCTAGAGCAATGGAAAGAAAACTGATCATATCATATACAAGAGTCAAGAATCATACTATCTATGTGAGTGAATACTAGCTTTGACATGTGGCCGACTTGGGAACTTGCACAATGTTTATGGCCTGGTTAATCATCGTGTGGCGTATGATTAACACTCACAATCAATATTTGCACAATAGGGTTATGACCACATATCTACACTAATACTTCTCGCCCTCAACTGATACAGTAGATCCAACCATGACACGTTATGACACGGATTCTCTGAGAAGGTCGCGAGCCTTCACAGGAATCGTGTCTATACAATGCACAAGGAACAAGGAAAGGCTTGCACAAGATATACCAAGAAATACAAGGAATAACATCTCATGACGGGATCCAGACAAATATCAATCCGTGTGAACAATGTGTCAAGAGAACAAGGATATCTACACTAGATACAAGAAACATAGACGATATCATAAAACAGAAATATTATCAGAGAATGTACTCGCCTGCAACTGGTGTATAGTATCAGCAACGTCCGATAATACGCCTCGAAGACCTAAATACGGAATGATATCAGTATCAAGTTTGAGATTGAAAACTAGTCAAACTCTAGGTCAAACAGGGCATTTCTAGGTCAGTTGGTCAAATCTAGTCAACACTAGATCAGACTAGTCCAATTAGTCCAGTCTAGGTTGTATTAGCCTATATCTAAGTTTTAGGCTTCTAGGTGGCTCTTACTATATTGGGTGTAAGCACAAAAGTTTATACCTTAACACTTACATGTTGTCTTTGGTAACACCTTATAGCCTTAACTTATCCTTAATATGTTAAACCCCTTGCCTTCTACTATACTTCACCTCCTATTGGTCAAAATAATCTAATCTAAGTATCTAGGCTTGTATCTCAAAATGTTAATCAAAGTGGCTACCTAGGTTAGGATACCTTACTATATCATCTAAACTCTAGTGCATTACCATAGATAATATCCTATGTATCTACTCATATTGTATAAGTATAGGCTATACAAGGTATTGCCCTTAATATCTACTCTCCTAGGTGAAACTCTTACATATCCCATTAAATACTTACCAGATTCTATTATACCTTCACCCATTATAAATACATACACTTATGCTCTTATCAATACCCATCCCTACCTAGCATTCTGGTTGTACCTTAATACCTACTATACACATACAACCTGGCCTAAACCTCATTTCCTTTATTGCACTTCTAACATGCTCCAACATTCCTTTCTTTCCTCTCTTACCTTAGCCTTCCACTAAGGCCCCAAACTCTAACTGAACCCTCTCCCTAACTTCCCTCTACCTGAATCAACAAGAAAAACCTCATGTATATAGCACACACCCACACACTCTCTGGGACCTTCTTATACATGTGCACAATTGATGCTAAACCTTGTTCTCTAATGCTCTTGCTTACTGCTACTAGGCAGTGCGCACATGAGTGCTACTGCCTCTACCCTTTCTGCCTTAAGCAGTCCCAAATCCCGACATACTTGGATCCCTTAGTTTCTTGCTTTAAGTATAAGGGTTACGATATTGCCAGCTGCTGAAAGGGCAGCAACTACTGCTGCTAGCAACCTATTGTTGCTCTTCCTACATACTATCACATTCTAAATATTCCCCATTCTCTTCTGATACCACAACTCCAACCTTATTTCCTACTGATACCAACTCAAGGCCAAGCCAAACCATCCTGAGCACTGGCATGTTCCAGCCATCATTCATATTTTTTTTTCATTCATATATATATATATATATATATATATATATATATATATATATATATATATATATATATAGATATACAAGAAAATTGATTTTTTCTAACATTTTATAAACGTTGGAAAAGGGTCAAAAATGTTGGCGTAGGAATTTCCGACGTTTTTTCAACGTTTTTGAAAAACGTTGCCGTTGCCGCTGTTGAAAATTTCTAACGTTTTAGATAAACATTGGTACAGGTAAAGACGACGTTTGCCACAACTTTTAATAAACATCAAAAATTGTGAAGTAATGGCTACTAATTTTCCAACGTTTTAATAGAAATGTCGGAAACTAAACTTCATTCCCAACCTTTTTTTTAAAACGTTGGAATGTGCTTTTCCAAATGTTTCCCAACATTTTAACATAAACGTCGATATAGGTAAAGAAATTTTTTAAAAAAAGTTTGGATGTATTAGCCATGCACTCGTATTCAACTAGCTTCCTAATGAGTAATTAAACCACACTCCAATTAACATTATAAGTTCAAAATGTATATAATTTAAAAAATAAACTTTTATTAAACAAATACAATATTTTACAATACTACCGAATTTAACAAAATTAAACAAGTTAGAATTGATAGCAGTGACACCCACCATATGAGGGCTCTTCCTTGAACAACAAGTACTTGGACATAGTCAGCTCTTCCACAACCATTCACTCGAAGATACTTCCATTTGAGAGTTCTTCCCAAGACTAGAAGTTTTAAAGCGCCTATAAAGGATCATGCCGGATAACCAATCAGATTCAGACAGGTGAAACTAGTTTTCTTATATTTGAAGGAAAGAATGACAATCCAAATCCAATAACCCCAACCATAAACTTAAAACCGCCCTTTGTCTTCAAATTGCTATAAAATATATTATATGAATAAACGGTCAAATGTTTCAGTAAATAGCCATCCTTTATCTTTATATAACTGCAAAACTAGAACAAAGGGAAAGAAACATCTAACAAGTATGCATTCAGTCGCCTAGAGTCAAATTAGAAACAGTAACATATTAGTATGTCACTAATGCAATGCCAACTTAAATAAGTAAACCTCAATAAATGTAAATATAAACATATAAACAAGTAAATCAATAAAAAACAAATGATGATCATAGCTGATCGAGAAGATTGCAAGAGCAAAGCTTCAAGTAATATCAATCTAGGCTTGTAGCTTCTTACAATGGCTTATTAATGATTTAACTGTAATAGCAATACTGAGAGCATATTTGGAACAGTAAAATAGCAAACTGTAAGGCTAGAAATACATTTGTGTCTAACATTTTACACCCAAATACAACATACATAGCACAAACTGTATTATGTAGCTAACTGTATAAGACAAATGAACAGGCTTAAGCATAAATCGATTCCGCACTTGATTCAATCATGTTAAAAATATAATACAACTAAAGGATGAAACTGCACATAGTTGTATTGTCTGAACTGTACCTGTTAAAAATCCAAGGGAGGTCTCTTTCCAGATGGCAACGAGTATGTAGCTAGCATAAGATAATCGAGAGGTGGTCTATTACGCATAACAATAATAAATCAATCTAAAAGGTCGTTCTGACTTATTAATCATCCCAACAAGAAGAAAAAGTACCTTAAAGGCGTCAATTTTGCCCTTGGTGATCCTATTCTTGGCAATACATCTCTTGAGCACGTTCTTTATGAACTCGTTAGTGTTCTTCCCATCATCAATCAAGCTACAACAGAACAATCCTCAAACCAAAACTGAAAATGGAAAATCAACCATCAATTCATACGAAACCAAAAACTCACTTGAGCACCTCAACTGCGATCTGCATGATGCAGTTCTCCGACAGCTGCTGCATGTTAGTGAGCTATGCCACGAGTTAGAATATGAGTGCCTCATTACTAAAAGAACAATATCAGGATTCTTCATGCAATTGTAACATAATAGATGTTGTTGTTACAAATAGAGTGTTATAAATAGGTAAGTCATGGTATACAAGATGGCATATAATTGTAAGGAATTACCTCACTAGAAGATGCCATAATGTCATCAAGCAAGAAATTTATTCCTTGTAACCGCTAGTATACATTCGAACAAGTAAAGCAGCCAAAGATTATTCTAGTTGTCAAATTTAAATCTAGAAGAATATTTCAGAATCAACAAATTTATGTGGCATTTGTTCATACCTTCCATGTTATCATAGAAAGAACTTTTATTAAACCGTCGTAGCTACCAAAGGCAATAAGAGGGCCGTCACCACTAGCAGAACGAGTGAGAAATTCCATATTGTAATAGAATAAATTTAAGGCAAATATTAGTCAAAATATCACGAAAAACTATTTATATAAATAATAATATCGAAAATGTTACCGAAACAACAAATTTCCATGTAGAACCCTACCAGGATCAATAGGTAAAACCTATTAAACTGAATATTATAAGCAAATAAGCATAGTATTATAATTAAAGATGCAGTCAAATAGGTATAATGAAAACAACAATTATAGCATAATCCTACTCTGCAAAATACCCATACCTATTATTCAGAGGATGTGCGACAAGATGTACACAAACTGGAGCGGTTGTTTTCGTGACTCAAACCTACATCCTCTAAAATGCAAACGACAAGCCTTACAGTCGAGCCATACTCCGTGACACCCTTGAGACAAGGTTATATAAGGGATATTATTTGGTTGTTTTGATCTATGACATGAGAAGATTCGAAATGAAACTGACAACACATAATGCATGGAAAAAAAAATGATAGCATAAATGCCGAATAGGTCCTAAACTTGGTTTTCACATATAGACGTAAGCATAACTACTAGAAAATTTCAATTTTGTGTTAAAAAATATTACTATAAAGCTGGAGATGACAAGCCAGCCATGTCATTTCTTCAATGTCTTAGTGTAAGAGTCAGTACCGGCTTGTGACATGGACCAATCTAGATGGCCGACCAAGTTACCTAAAAGTTCCACCAAGAAATCCATGGCCCTGAAAGAATATACATTTGTTGTCTTAACAACAAATTACATGAATAGAGAACACATGAGCATCAAATTAATCCTTCTTGACACCTTGTTAACCTGAGAAACCCATTGGTACAGCATGAAGAACCTTTTGTAGTTTTAGACTCAACTTTTCCTTGCACCATGTTGTACAGGTGCACATATTTTAAAGGATCCGAATTGTATTTGACTCAACTAAGGTTGATATAGCCTTGTACAATGGCATGGATGGAGGTCATATGGAAGAATTTAGGCCATCTTGATGTGGCACCAGGTGATAATTTTGAAAGAATCCATATATCTTTACCAAAATTTATCTTCCATTAGCCATATAAACTAAGGTAAAGCTGTAAATGTGAGAAATAGGAACCTAACCACTGTGTAAATATGAATTAAAACACCAGTATCATGAAAGAAATCACTAGTAGCGTGAAAGAGATCACGTATGGATTTAAGTAGAAAGTATCTTTCCTTCGGAAAGGGTCTGCATTCTTGGAGAAAGTATCATATTTTGCCATCTATTTTAGTAAATGTCCATGATACTACACAGACACTAAGAAGAACTTGTGTATATATGCTTGCATTTCTATCACCCTTTCCCACTGCTTGTATAAACTCTTTTATAAGCACTGCTCTCCCGAAGGAGATGATAACTAAAGTAGAAAGAGGAAGCACATTAGTAGTAAGAATCAGCATGTTAATATACTTGACATCCTTAATGACGCCTTTTATTTAGCATTTTGAACCTCAGACTCAAATGAAAAATGCATCAAGAATTAATTAGCAACTTTTATTTTAGGGCATTACTCCTTTTTTTTTGTGAGTCGCAATTATGGAGTATACATACACTAAGGAATCATAAGTAAAAACCATCAGTAACATCATTATAGACATTACAAAAACACTTGATAAAATAAGCAATCGTGCATTTGCTTGTGCTCATGTTTGTTCATATCGAAGCAGACTAGCTTAAGGACAAAATAAAATAATTTAATTTGTGATGCATACAGTCTGATTTTTATTGAGAGACAAACACTCTAGATCCATTAGATGTCTGGTATCACATGAACCAAGGAAAATATCTTAGATATCTGCTATCTCTGCTTAATGGTCTTTAATATCACAACATGTTGTAAAATAACTATCTACAGAACAATAAAAGGTATTCTCATTGATTCTGGGAAGGATGATGATGACATCTGACAATATAAATATATCTTGATATATTTTGTATATCACCTATAACATCATTGATTCCGGGAAAAGGTGTAATCGTTGAACCCAGAGTAATGGAATAGTTGAAAGTTGAAACTAGATGATATGTTAAATAATTTCTATGATGATTGAATTAAAACTCACAGTGATATTAATGATGTTAGATATACGTCTTGTCTCATCAGAAATGGATGGAAGATCATGGATATGTCTCTATTCTCCATCTAAAATAAACTTGTAATGGTAAATTTCAGATGGAATAACTAGAAGAACAGAATGATCTTTGCCTGATCTATGCAGTGCTCTCCTATAAACACAGAGATGTCATGGACTTGCCATTCAAGTTCTAAAAGCAAACAATTTGTATAGATTTGAAAAAAATTGGTAGGACGATGAAATAAAAATACATCATTTGTCAAATATTAAGTACCTTGAGGTCGAGTTATCCCATGAACCTTGCACAGCAACTTCATTTCCTCCATGGATCCATGTAATCAATGTAAGAATTCCTTTTTCAAATGTGCATTTGGAGATTTATAGGCATAATTTATCCTTAGCTGATTGAAAATAGGAGAGGGAGTCAACGGGTCTCTGCATGGGAGATACTGGAACCTGAAAGACATAAAAAAGAAAAAGTAAAGGAGTGAATGAAACATGAATTCAAAGCTTCATATTATATTGTTTGGAATTGTTTCCAGAGCTCAAAAATAGATGCAATTATCATAGAGGAGTATAATTTAATGTCTTCATAATATAAATATATTCATAGTAGTATGACCAACTTATGTAGGTAAAATAAATACATACGGGTATTGACCGGTCCAACAGTTTCTTGCTTGTAAAGTCCGTACAGAATCAATTAAGCAGTATCAGAAGTATTATCCGAAAGATTCTTAACCTTCTCAACATATTCTTCAAACTCCTCGTGTAATTAAAATTAGAAGGAAACGATGATGAAAGTAACCAACAAATTTACATATTTTAGAAAAATAAGAACAACTATCAAGTGTATAATTTGGATACTTGAAGTTTATAATTTGGATACCTGAAGTTTCCATTGAACAAGTATCTTTCTTGAAGCCAAATGAAGAAAAGGTGGAAAACTATAGAATTATGTTTCATTATATATAATGAAACAAGTCTCTAAAGTACAAAAAACATAAAAGTACATCAATTGGTAACATCTTTAGAGACTTGTTTCATTATATTTAACGAGTCTCCAAAAAGATTATATTTGGATACCTAAATTTTTTTGTACATCAATTGGTAACAATTCTCTAAACAGTAGAATTGGATACCAGAAGTTTTTTGTACTATGATGTACCAAACATATGAAACAAGTCTCCAAACACATTATCCACCATCAAAGTACAAAAAACATCCCAGATAATACATTTATACCGTGCCTTCTATGCATGATAAAAGTGTTACTTCATAAATTGAAATTGATAATGCTAGTAGTTAGTATAGATAGTGAAGCATAGATGCAAGTATATAGCAAGCTGGAATCAATCATCAAACTTTTGCATGACATCGACAGGAATTGTCGGAGCATACCAACTATATGAAAGTGATATGAACGGGCATGATCGAGCCATCCAGGGACCAATCGAATCTTCTATAGGGAAAATGCCGAGGGACACTGCCTTATTGTTAATGATCTTTTAATTTAAAAGGATATAATGTAAATAACTTTACCGTTGTTTCAATACTACATGATCTCTTGTTTCTGGTACCTGTGTTTGAAATTTTGTTTGTTTATTAATTATTACACACTGAAAACTCTCATCCAGATCATTCCTGAGCAAAATTTTGTGGACATTTTGCTCTGGAACCAACTGTGTCTATATTTAGATATATATTAGTTTGGTTATCTTTGTCAATGTGTTTACTTTGTGCTACTTGTTCTGTAGAGTGGCCCCAAATAGAGATCGATAGGGATGAGACTTTATAGAGCTTGTAGTTAGAATGTTGATCAATGACTGCAAGGAAATCTTCTGTAAAAAGAACTCTCACTTGACAACTGACAGTAAAATTAGTAATCACATCTATCAAAATATGATGTTGCAACAAATTTTTTTACCACAGGCACACCAAACAAGCTCGATCATATTTATGCTGACGATGATTACATAACTATATAATGCTTCACTAATCGTACAGAAGTTAAATTGGCGCAACTCAAATCTTAATAATTCAAAGTGAAAGAACTACTTTTGATTCGATCATTAAGTAACAACAAAAAAAGACCAAAAAAGTACCCATTTTATATATGAAATGTTATATGGATGTCAAGCACTCTAACCTCTACACGCGAGCTAAATGTTGCTAAGATTGTAGATGCAATCTAGAGAGTTAAGGTGTTAAGGGATACGCCTATACAGTTGTTAGATGACTTGTCAGAAAATTTTTAGACTTGTCAATAAAATTTGCGTATGCTACTTCTCTTGATTTTATTTCTTAGGAAATTCTACAAACACTTGATCTACACTACATAGATAACAGACAAGCAATAACTTATGTACCTAGCATGGACACGACTTCACATTCCCTTTCCCAGATGAAACTTTGCCATTCGGTCGCTAACCATAGTTGCCACCAATTTGCAATCGTCCTCTCCGTGGACCCCCTCCGCATATGGTTTCCTCAACAACATCTATGGTACTAGCATCGATTCATCGATGGAAAAAAGGCAGGATAAGATGAAGGAGGGCTCAACGAGAGAGTAGGAGAAGGAATCCGTACCACCATGACCGTGACCGATGATTCCACGGGGAGGACACCATGGCTTGAGTTCGGCTGGTGAGTCTTCTGTAGAGAAATGACCACCTCTTCCTCCTCTATTTCTTATTTGAGTTCGTAGAGGGGGTTTTATTGATCGACGGCTAGAGAAATATGGTTTTTTTGAGAATGTAGGGATAGGGCATGGAATAGGTTTTTTAATCAGAAGAGAGGAGCAGAGAATTTTGAAGTGCAGGAATTATATGGCTTTAGGAGGGAAATGAAAAATGTTAAGAGGGAAAAGAAAAAAAAATCCTACAATGGTTTCCTTTCAAAGTATCCATATTTTTTTGACAAAATGTAGGTAAAAATTTCGACATCTAAGACAAAAGCTGAGAAAAAATGTCGAGAAGTAACTAAGTTCCAACGTTTAATGCAGATGGTTGGCCTTTGCTTACCTAAGCCAGCTTGAACATAAATGTCAAGAAAAAAATGTCGGTAATCATCAAAGTTTAAGAGAAAATATTGGTATTTGTCAACGTTTATTATAAAATGCCGGTTTATCATGTCTAAGCTGACATTCCCAAAAACGTCGGAAGAAAAAACGTCGGAAAAGACCTATTTTCTTGTAGTATGTGTGTGCGCATATATATATATATATATATATATATATATATATATATATATATATATATACTTCGTTCCTGCAGCCCTTAGACGGATCGCCAACTCCTTCGGGACATATATGGCTACGGCGGCAGAAACCAGCAACCTCACAAAATCCTACTATGCTAAAATCTGTGTGGAACTCGACCTTTCCATCGATCCACCCAACCACATTATCATTGAGCTAGGCGAACGGACACACACCCAACGCATAGTCTACGACAACCATATCATTTTGTGCAAACACTGCCACCTCCGAGGATACCTCGTAGAACACGGCTCCCGCCTCCACCCCAACTTAAAGAGGAACTCGGAACAGAAAGAAAAAGGGCATAAAGCTAACAAGAACAAACAATCGATCAAGGATGATCAGCCGAAGCAGCTGTTGTTGCGGCAGAACACCCACGTCAGATTCAGTGACGGGGAAGGCTCACCTGTCAAGGTCAACAAATCTGGCCCGATCCAGAATCAAAGCCCACCCCACTCTCCCCTCCTCCGTCTCACTCTCCAATCAGTTCACGGCCCTGGAACAGGATGTCAACGAACTTGCACTCAAAGTCTTCGAGGAAGCCAGTCGACCAAGCTCAGAGAAGGCCCTTCCAATGACCGATATTGTAGCCTCTCTCTTAGACACGACAGCATCCCCAACCGAACCCTCTTCCGAGCACTATGCGACCGAAGAGGCCATCATAACAGAAGCCCTAGCGATCCTAGGGCCGGAACAGGTCATCAGAGGACAATAGGTCATGGCTGCAGGATTCCTCCTTCTATCAGCCGAAGAACTTATCGGAGGTGTGGTAGAACCAGAAGACACCCTCACTATACCATCCGAAGAGGCCAGTACGTACTCAGCGGGAGAAAGGATCGATTTCATCACAGACATCCCCCAGATCACAGCCACAGGATCTACCGCAGCTACCCACACGGTCACGAGGGCTTCCACCAATAACAAAAACATAGATCAAACAAAAGCATCAGAGCCGTCGATCATACGTACCAGATCCGCAACCAAGCGGATCAAAAATTCCTCCACCAACAACATCAATGCTTAACATCCTATCCTGGAATATTCGTGGCCTGGCCAACAAACCTACCAAGAGACGTTTATCCAGTCTCAGGAAACTTTACAAGATCGACATTTTGATTATCATTGAACCAAAGATCCCCCCCCAAGAAAATAAAGTCCATTCAGCTGCAGCTTGGATTCACTTTCGCTATGGCTGGCAACCACAACATTTGGATCCTCTGCTCGAAGGACGTCAAGATCGACGTCATCCAAGATTCCAAACAAGCCCTCTCGTGCTAGATAGAATACCCCTTTCTTTCCAAACGTGCCATTATATCCGCGGTCCTTGGCAGCTGTGATGTTGCAGAACGCAAACAACTCCAGAACAACCTTTTCGATGTCCACCTCAACCACATCAACCACCCCTGGCTTTGTATTGGGGACTTCAACACCATCACATGCAGAGAGGAGAAATCCGGTGGTAGGCCGCCTCCCCACACGGCCATACAAGACTTCAAAAACTTCATCTTCAACGCCAACCTGGCTACGCTCCAATTCACTAGCAATGAGTTCACCTGGTGCAAAATGCAGGAAGTTGAGCGACGGCAATAATCCCGACTAGATAGGGCTCTCACGAACAACCTTTGGCAAACTATGGGGAAAACTTCCAGACTTTCTTACCTGAATGCTACCGAATTCGACCACGCGCCCCTCCTGGTTGAGATGAGGAGCACTTCCAATCGTATTAAAAAGAACTTTCGGTTCCTAGGCTTCTGAAGCGAACACCCACAATTCAGACACGTGGTGGAGGAAGCTTGGAACCTAGCGGACTCTCCCGACCCGCTCGTCAGGGTAGCTTATAAGCTTAAGGCTACCAGAAAAGCTCTGACGACATCGAGTAAACAGGCGTACGGAGACATTTTTTAGGCCGTCCGCGTCGCCGAAGATGACGTCACTCATGCCGAGACCTTGTTCGTCAATGACAGGTCACCTCAAGCCAGGACCACCTTTAATCTCACCAAAGCTATCCTCAAATTTCGGCTGAAAGTCAGAACCGACTTTTGGAAACAGAAAGCGAGGCTCAGATGAGACAGTGAGGGAGACAAAAATTTATCCTACTTCCATGCATGCGTCAACGGTCGCAAACAGAAACTCACCCTCCATCAGATAAAAGATGAATCGGGTAACATCATCAGCAACCATCGAGGCAACCAAGAGACGGCCGCCAAAATTTACTCTTAGCTATTCACTAAAGAGCGGGCTCATAGAGACAACTTGTTTCTGGCTGAAAGCCCTCACCTCATCAACGACGCAGATAACATCCAGCTGGATCTCCCTCCGTCCGAGCAAGAAGTGAAAGACGCCGTCTGGGCCCTAGATGCCCACAGCGCACCCGGCCCAGACGGATTCTCAGGGGTCTTCTTTCAAGAGTGTTGGGATATTGTCAAAAAAGACATCCACGAAGCGGCTAAGGCATTCTTCCAGGGAGCTACCTACCCTAAGGCCATATCATCTGCCAACCTTATTCTCATCCTGAAAAAGGATAACCCCGAAACTTTCTGTGACTTCCGGCCCATTAGTCTGTGCACCTTCACCAATAAGATCATCACTTCTCGAATGTCAGACTTGCTTCCCAAGATCATCTTCGAGGAACATAGTGGCTTCGTCATAGGCAGAAACATCTAAGATAACATAATGCTGGCTCAAGAGTTAATCACCTGCATGAAACTCCCCGCTAGAGGCGGCAACATTGCGATCAAACTGGACATAGAAAAAGCTTATGATAGGGTAGATTGGCAATTCATGATTTGGATCCTCATAGCGTTTGGCTTTTCGGAATCCTGGATCAATATCATCTGGAGATCGATTAGCAACTCCTGGTTCTCCACGGTTATCAACGATCAAGTCGACGGATTTTTCAAATCTAGTCGCGTAGTTAGGCAAGGAGATCCTTTATCATCCACCATATTCATCATTACGGCGGATGCCTTGAGTAGAAATCTGAACAAGATGACCAAAACCCTGAACTTCCAGCACTTCTATACTGCCAGCTGCTGTCTGATAATCATCCACCTTGCCTATGTTGATGACATCCTCATTTTCTTCTCCGGGGATGTCGGGTCGATGGATGTGGTCCATAATACCTTGCAAAGATACGCCTCTTGCTCCGGCCAGAAGGTCAATCCCCGAAAGAGTATCATCTACGCCCACCACAACATCAAGAGAGAGAACGCGGCCAGTATCTCCAATATCACCTCGTTCTCCATTAGTCACCCCTCTTTCAATACCTCGGATGCCCCCTTGTGTACGGCAGATCTAACGCCGGAATCTTCGAAGATCTCATAAACAAAATCAGGAAGAAACTGGAGGGGTGGCACAATGCCACTCTATCTTCGGGTGGCAAGACGATCCTCATTAATCATGTTCTCACATCCATCCCTATATACACCCTCGCGGCTTACTCTCCTCCCAAGAAGGTTTGACCTCGATTGAGACCATCTTCAGCAACTTCTTTTGGAGGCACAGCGGTGGCCACGTCAAGCATTATTGGGCACGCTGGGACACTATGGTGAAACCCACTGAGGAG